>CAUYPK010014194.1:0-15035 GCA_963574355.1 Loris lydekkerianus
CCCCCTCCCTCCCTGTCTCTCTCTCTCCCCCTCGCTTTCTCTCTCTCTCCCCCTCCTTTTCTCTCTCTCCCCCTTCCTTTCTCTCTCTCCCCCTCCCACCCTCCTTTTCTCTCCCTCTCCCTCCCTCTCCCTACTGCCTGATGCCCAGCCCATTCCTGGGGCCCGGAATCTTCTTGACTACACTCTTGAATGAAGTATGATTTGACAGGGCGATGACAACCTCATTTTCCTGGTTTCTCCTTCCATGATATTTATAACACCCTAGAATCTCTGTGAGTTGACTAAGGGACTTTAACAAACTGGTCAACATGTGGAGGTAGGAAGGAACTAGGCCTAGTGAGCCAATGAGTACATGTGCTGCATGACCAGTCAATGAAAATTAGGTCAACTTCCGGAGGTGGTCAATATAGGGAGACGGTCGACTGTGCAGGTTCTACTGTGTATATATTGTAACTTCCATTTCTTTCTTTCTTTTTTTTTTTTTAGAGGCAGAGTCTCACTTTATTGCCCTCAGTAGAGTGCTGTAGTGTCACAGCTCACAGCAACCTCCAGCTCTTGGGCTTAGGTGATTCTCTTGCCTCAGCCTCCCAGGTACCTGGGACTACCCACCACAACACCCGGCTATTTTTTGTTGCAGTTTGGCCAGGCCAGGGTTTGAACCTGCCACCCTTGGTGTATAGGGCCAGCGCCCTACCCACTGAGCCACAGGCACCGCCCTTCCATTTCTTTTGTAACGAAAATATCATCTCCCTCTCTCTCTTAGATTATGTGACAATTTTAGTCTTTTTTTTAATATAAAAGAAATAAAAGAACAACTTTAAATCCCTTGTTCATACAAAGGAACAGAGACTTTGAAAAGAGCTGACCTCAACTATAAAATATCTCTCTTGCCATACTAAGGTTTCCCAATTCTATTCTTCCAGTTAGTGGGTTATTCTTTATCCTTTCTTGGCCCACGTGTCTGACTTTGTTGACTGACAAGCTGGTGATTGTGACTTCTAAGGAGAAACGGCTTTCCTCACGCAAGCTTCCTTCCCCCAGGACCACGGCAGGCAGTTAGCATTCTCTGCGGTTACACTGTTGGCCACTCTGCTAAGAACATTATTTTCAAGAACTCATTTAATCCTCATAACAGCCCTATAAGGTACTAATCTTAGCCTTATTTTATGGATAAAGAAGCTAAAACATAAAGATTCAAGGAGGTGAAGTAACTTGCCAACGTCACAGGGTGATGGAGTGGGAGGGCCATATCAAATTGGAACACTTGTCAACCCTCACCCCTGGGCTGCACCATCTGACCCATCCCACCCCTGTGGGTGGGTCATGCCACCCCCAGACCTGTGTAGGAGCCCAGATTGCTGTGAAAGTGGTCCTGTGACCTGGCATCGCTATTGCCTGTACTTTGAAAAACAACAGATTCTTGTTGCTAGCTTGGAAATGTGGAAGATGGTATCTGTTTTTGAGCCTGACTTTTTCTATTCACCTCTGATTTCTTTCTATAGCTTTCTCAATCTATGGTCCTTTCGCTCCCGGAATAAGGATGATTTTGTAGAAATTGCTACCTTCCCTCCTCCAGCATTCTTCTTTTAAGACGACCTCGTGGTCCTTACAAATGCTCTGACTCTTTCCCTGTGTTTACACCTTATTTTCCCCTCTCCTGCCTACATATCTTCTTATCTATCCAATCTCCTGCCATCAGCATCATCTCTTTTAAAATTCTCCCCTATTAAAATAATTGTGAGGTCATTCTTCTTTTCCTTGGGATGTGTTAGCACTCTTTGCTCCTTGGCTCCTTCTCCTGGTGTTTCTTCTGTCTTTTTCTCCACCTTTCCCCAGGCCCTGACCGTGACCACCCACATCACAAAACTGCATGATCGTCGCCTGTTTCACCGGCACCACACACAGCTCACCCCTTCCTTCCTTGGGAGGCTGTTTGCGCTCAGGGTCACCTGCCTCGCACCTGCCAGGGAGCCTTAAACCTGGCCTTTGTAAATTTCCAGGAAGTGCTGATTGCAGGAATTTCATCTCATTCCTGCTTTCTTGACTGATTTTAGTCATTAGGAAAGCATCCCAAGTTTAATTTCAGGTTCCTTTTCTTTCCTTTAAAAAAAAACAATGTCTTAGATTTTCAGGTTTCTTTTCTTTTTTAAAAAAAAAAAAATTATCTCATTTTAAGGTATAGTGCTGAAAACATTTTTTTTTTAATTGAGAAAATGCTAACATCTGTTTAGTTTCTTTCACGATAGCTTGATTCTGGAACAGTTTAAAGGAAGTAAACTTTAGACCAACTGTAGATGGCTCGTTAAAAAAGACAGAAATTTCCCTTTCATGTCCTTTCTAGGGCATAGCAGCAGCCACTTGCCGGCTGTCACCTAGAGCACAGTGGTCACTTAGCACAGAACACTGTGCTGTCACCTAGATAGAGCACAGTGGCAAAGCCCTGATGGTCACTTAACACAGAGCACTGTGCTGGCACTCGAGTTGTCCTAGCCATGCCAGTGAAGGGCGATTGCCCTAAAACAAATGTGGTTTGCTGAGTGTCCATATTCAGGTAAGTATATTTGCTAAGGAGACATAATTGTCCCGATAGGCAATCTTAATTCAGCACTGAATGGCGAGTGTCCTGTTAAAGATTAACTTTTATTGCTCCTTTGCAAATTGGCAGCTGCCAATCTGGGGTTAAGTTCCTCTTCAGCTTGTGAAGTGTTGTCTGATACCTGCATCTAGGTGCTTCAGGCAGGATGAGACTGGTACCTCGTGGGGGGGCTGGCTATGGGCGCCCAGTTCTGAAGGCCTCCAGGGTAAAGGTGGGGCATCTCAACCTCTCAGTCTGTCCAGCCCCACCTTCCACGTCACCGCCAGCAGTCCTCGTGTGCGCTAGCTACTGGTCTGTGACTGAAACCTGCTCAGTAGATTGAAGCATCTGCAGAAAATTTTACCTGCCTTGCACAAAGCAGTCACCTGGGCAGTAAAATAAATTGTGAGCTTTTTAGTACTAACCTGGCAAAAAATTTTTCTTATGATGAGCAGGGGTTTTTTGTTTTTTTATAATCCAAGCCTGGTTATGGAAGGGGTATGATGTTTTTAGTGATCGTGAGATAAAACTGCTCATTCTGTACATTGCACAGGTGTTTAGTGGAGTGCCTACTACGTTCTAGGCATGGGGCTAAGTGTTGAGGGGTCAGCGGTGGACACAGCTGAGAGATGACAGTCACTGGGTGACTAGGCAGTGCTTCAGTGGGCCTTGCACAAGGTGGGTAAAGAAATTGTCATGAGGCTCGACGTCTGTAGTACAGTGGTTATGGTGCCAGCTACATACACCAAAACTGGTGGGTTTGAACCTGACCCAGGCCTCTAAACAACAATGACCATTGCAACAATAAAACAGCCAGGCATTGCAGCAGGTACCTGTGGTCCCAGCTACTAGGGAGGCTGAAGCAAGAGAATTGCTTAAGCCCAAGCATTTGAGGTTACTGTGAGCTGTGATGCCACGGCACTCTACTGAGGGCAACATAGTAAGACTGTCTCAAAAAAAAAAAAAAAAAGACAGAAATTGTCATGAGAATTCAAGGCAAGTGACTGTAGCCCAGAGCAGGAATCAGAGTGTGGCTCTTTCTAGACAATGTCTTTTTTTTCCTTTTTTTCCTTTTTTTCCGACAGTCTCACTATGCCACCCTTGGTAGAGTGCTGTGGCATCCCAGCTCTACAGCAACCTTAAACTCTGAGGCTTAAGCGATTCTCTTGCCTCAGCCTCCCAAGCAGCTTGGACCACAGGTGCCCGCCCCAATGCCCGACTCTTTTTTGTTGCACTTGCCATTGCTGTGTAGCTGGCCCAGGCTGGGTTCGAACCTGCCAGCCTCGGTGTATGTGGCCGACACTGTAACCACTCTGCTACGGGCACCGAGCCCAGACAGTGTCTTTAAACTGAGATCCAAGAGCTGTTTTGATTTCTGTCACTGAAGCAGGGCTTCGGGGAAAGGAGTGTTCTGCACCAGTGGGATTCCAGCTGTTTTGCCATCATCTGTAATTAGAAATATCTTCTCCCTTGTAACCCAGTGCACACATACATACACAAGCATCTAAAATGGACGTTTCTCAAAGCAAGTGCTAGTTGCCCTGCCCCGTGTGCTGCGCTCTGGCGTACTTCACTGAGAGGCCGTGAGCCTGGAGTCTGTTGAATTTAGGCGTCCTAGAGCCGGGCGCCATGGCTCATGCCTGTAATCCTCGTACTCTTGAAGGCCAAGACAGGTGGATTGTTTGAGCATAGGAGTTTGAAACTATCCTGAGCAAGAGCAAGACCGCATCTATAGAAACAGCCGGTGTAGGGGCGGGCACCTGTAGCCCCAGCCACTTGGTAGGCTGAGGCAGGAGGATCGCTTGAGCCCAAGAGTTTGAAGTTGCTGAGTACTAAGGGTGACAAACTGAGACCCTTGTCTCAAAATAAAGTTCGTTGTCCTGAGTTCAAGTGCCACTTGTGTGCTCACCAGCCTTGTCTGTTGGGCCGGTTCATTAACCTTTGTGCTTTGCTTTTCTCAGTTGTGAAGTGTGGATAATGGTACTTACCTACTCACAGGGTCGTTGCAAAGCTAGACTCAGTTACGACACGTGAAGCATTTCAGACCTAGCTAAACTCAGTTACAACACGTGAAGCATTTTAGACCTAACTAGACTCAGTTACGACACGTGAAGCATTTTAGACCTAGCTAGACTCAGTTATGACACGTGAAGCATTTCAGACCTAGCTAGACTCAGTTACGATACGTGAAGCATTTTAGACCTCCTCCTGGTATTAACTGCTCTCCTATTATCCTGTAATGCTTAAAATAAAAATGTTAGGGGAGTCCCGCCAAATCCATTTTAGATCTTCAATGGGTTCCAACACACAATCTGGAAAACACTCTTGAGACAGTAAAATCCTCTAGGGTTGTAAGGGGGATTGGAGGCATTGGACAGGCAGGGGAACCTCTTCCAAGTGACCCTTGGCATACGTGACCTTTCTCCTAAGGACAGTGAGTAGCCATTCAAGAGAATGGCTTGAGAGAATTTATGTTTAGAAAATTAAAAGATGATTCTCACCAGGGTGTGTGAGGGAACTCAAGGGCTGGACTAGAATGATACTGGGAACTCTTAGTGGTTACAAAAATCGTGGCCAGAGATGGAAGTGGCCATGGGGACAGGTAGAATCTAAGTGACTTAGATACTTGGTTGGGTGTAGAAAACCAGGGAGAAGGAGCAGGAAGAGAGTGTGATGGATAGTCACCCTGACCAGCACACACTGGGGGAGGATCCTAATAGGAGGGCATGCCACACGTTGAATCTGACATGTCTGTGATTGGTCCACATGGAGGGCAGGAGAGAGGAGAGGCTGGCACTGTAGAGATTTGGAGGACGAGGGAGGGACGCGGCTCCATTGACCCTGGCAGTGTCCATGAAAGGGCTTGCCGGGAAGCGTGTGTGCACGGAAGGGGTAGCAGAAGGAGGCTGGAGAGGGTTCTGAGGCTCCTTCAAATGTCAGAAAAGCTCAGCTAGGGGTGGATGGAGGAAGGAAGAGTTGATGACTGAGCTGAGCCTGCTGCAGAGAAAGGAGGAAAACCAGAGGAGGAAGGTCATCAAAGCCATTAAAAGGAAGGGTGTGTTTTGTGTGAATGAGAATGATGTGTTCAACACTATCTCAGAGGTCTTCCTGGCTGCCCAGGAGCTGTTACTGGGCCTGTTTTATTACATGAGTGTTTATGTGGGATACCAGTGTAGACAGACTCTCCGATGATGTCTGTGCCCAGTGAAAGACATCACATATTAATTCCTGTTTTAAGGAGCAAAGCTTCCCCCCCACACACACAACATTCTCTACACAAACACAGATGCAAAACCTGTGCCAGATTCCCACATTTTTCAAGCAGCGGAAATGACATTTTAAGTGACATATTAATCTTACTTGCAGATTTTCACGAAGGACTGTAGAATTTAGAATATGAGGAATTAATTCTTAAGTAAATAATTGCACTAAAATACAACTTGGAGGAAAAATAAATTTAGTGGTTGATTTTGTTGACAATGGCATCACTTTTTAACGTCGGTGGGGAGAGAATTTGTCACTCACCGTTTCTTAGGTGTTGGCACTTGTAGTTAGTGCTAAGCACCTGGCCTTCCCAGAGGTAGCTACATTTAAGGACCCTGATAGCCTTAGCTACTGTAACTTAACCGTATTTTGCTCTGCACAATGTGCTTCCATGTAAACCACACACCCAAACTTTCAGTAAAAAAAAAAAGAAAAATTCTTTTGTTTTAATTTTAAACTCAAATTTTTAGTTACTTACATTTGTATTATAAAGAAATTTTACCACTTATTTTTTAACACGTTATGGTACAAGAAATTTTATGTAACAATTGTAAAACACAAGAATAAATATAAGTTACAAGAAATTTTATGTACTGGTAAGAAATATTACTATCTATGTATAATGCATATCCTGTTTGTTTGTTTTTTCCTTTTTTAAAAAAATTTCAAATTAGTATGATGGTTCAGATTTTTAGGTCACATTGTTCTCCCTTCTATGGTAAAGTTCCAGTTGTAAAGGAGCCCCTCACCCAGGGGTACAAAAATCATGGCCAGAGATGGAAGTGGCCATGGGGACAGGTAGAATCTAAGTGACTTAGATACTTGGTTGGGCACAGTAGGTGAGATTCTGCCTCATACCCTCCCTCCCTTCTTCTGCCAGCTGTCCTTCTTCTGCCAGCTGTCCTTCTTCCTGCCCCCTCCCGCCTCCTTCTACCCCCATATATTACATATCCTTATTTTTCCCTCAAAATTTTGGCAAAAAAAAAAAAAAATGCCCATTATATGTGACAAAATACGGTAGCTACCTAGTCCTGATCTTCCCTCCTGCTTACAGAACAAGAAAGGTATTTAAGTCAGACACCAGCTTTAAAGTTACCTTTTTTGAAAACCTTAAAAAAAAAAAAAAAGATATCGTGACATTTAACCATTACAAGGCATAATCAGAAGTACTTATTCTATATTTGTATATGTTTTCAGCCTATTTTTTAAGACATAAATGCTTCTATTCCCAGGGCTTTAACAAAATGGTAATGAACTATGATTTACAGATACCTTTGTTTCCCAGTTTTCCAGGGCAACGGCGCCCATCTTTCATGTTCTATCCAAAGGGATAGCGCATTCTTGGTGTATTCAAACTGTTAATACAAACTTCTTAGTATTTTTACATGCATTTTTAATTTTATGAGTCATTCTGTGTATCATGCACTTTACAGTTGTTGCATTCAAAGACATTTTAACTAGATTTATTTCTGGAAATGTATTTCCCAGGGGAGTGTTGAATTATATGTTATTTCCTGCTATGACACAATCTTGATTTCTTTTATATTTTCAGTAGTATAATACTATTAACTGAGCCTTATTTTGAAGAAGGTAGAACATGTAACTATTGAGCTATTGTTCAGTAATAGTTAGATACCATTGCAATCTTTAAATGTGTTACCTACTATTAAGAGTTTAGATCCACCTTCTTGATTTTAATAAATAGAAAAATGTCATAGACATTTTTCCCTACAGAACTCACTCTCTCTTTTTTTTGGGGGGGTGGGGGAAGGTCTCATATTCAAATTACTTTTATCCATATGGATCTTATTATCTTTTATTCTCAAAGTGCTATGCTTTGCTGTATGAAGAGACACCTATTTTAATGGCCTGGCAAAATTCCTTTATTTTTCTCACAAGATGTTACTAAAGCAGAATTTGCCTTTTGTTGTTGTTTAGTCCGGTCAGCAAAGGAAAAGGAACTCTTCTTTTAGAAGTGTCTTCCACCGTTGTCTACACGCACAGCTGGTGGGTAGCCATCTAATTAGGGAAAGCTGTCAGTAACAGCCAACAGGATAGGAAGCGTGTGACATCTCCTCTGCTCACCGACTGGAGGGTACCCAATAGCATCAGAAACAATGAGGAGAAAATGAAAATCACATCTGACTCCGCAGATTGTTGTTTTCAATACTGAGAAGTCTCTGTCAGCTGGAATGGCAGCTTGGCCTGGGTAGATGGGGCTCCATTTTTGGGGTCTGTTTTCAGTGGTCTCGATTGGTTCTGCTCTCACTCTCCCTCAGAAGGCTGTTGACTCCGGCCTACCCTATGTTGGCCATTATGGGTTGACTTTGAGGGTAATGATGAGCTTCTGGGAACAGTGAGACCAAATCAGAGAGGTATTGATCTGAAGATGGGGAACATTTACAAAGCTGCTGCAAGCCTATTTTCTCCTTTTCTCTCATCAGGATGCTGAATAGATGGGAGGAAACACTCGTTCTTTGCCTTCTTATCTTCCTAAACTGGATCTGTGAGGAATTGTTTTGATTGTAGTGCAGACTGAATTATCTGTGACTTAAGCCAGGTCTGTTTCTCCCTTATCAAAAAGAAGTCTGGAGATTAAAAGACCAAAGATCATGTGGTGGCCCCAGTATTACCTGTGAATCTATCAATAGTGTTATCAGAGTCATTATCTCCTTTTTATACAGTTATCCTTAAATTCTATTTTATGATTTATTTTTTATTTTTTATTTCAAATTGTTATGAGGGTACAATGTTTAGGTTACCCTGTGTTCAGTTCTAAGGTAAAGTTCAAGTTGTAGTTGAGCCTCCCACCCCCAGGGGGCGTGCTGAACACACTCACACTGTGCACATTAGGTGAGATCCCGCCAATCACCCTCCCTTCCCCACTCCCGCTCTTTCCTCTCCCTTTCCCTTCCCTGGACTATACTTGTGTTTTTCTTTTGTGTGGGCTTATAATTGTTTATATATTGGTTTCATATCAGTATCAAGTACATTGGATACTTTTTTTTTCCATTCTTTTGACTTGAATGGAGTTATTCTAAATTTTGATAAAATACATGTAACATTTTTACCATTTTTCAGCATACGGTTTGGTGGCCTACGTGCATTCATGTTGTTGTGCCATCATCACCACCATCCAGAATGCTCCTCTTGCAAAACTGGTAACTCTGTATTCATTAAACATTAACTGCTCATTTCCCTTTTTCCTGGCCACTGGCAACAACCATTTTACTTTCTGACTCTGTGAATCTACTTACTCCTGTGTGATCGAACAGTATTGCATTGCCCTTAAGGTTCATCTCTAGCACGTGTCAGGATTTCCTTCCTTTCAAGGCTGGATAATGTTCCATTACATGTATGCACTTCATTTTGCTTCTCTGTTCATCTGCCGCAGACCTGTGGCCACTGTGATAATGCTGCTGTGAATATGGATGTCTTAACGTGTGTATTTCCATCCTTGGTATCACCCCCTGATTGCATTCTAAGCAGGAAGGTGGAGGAAAGGGAAAAATCACCTTTAGCTAAGTCGTCCTCTTTCTGAAGACTTTTCCAGAAATCCTAGTGGTTAATTTCTATGACCCAGAAATTAAGAATAACAATGGTGATAAAATAGTTAATATTTATTGAGTGTGTCTACGTGCCAACACACAGTGATGAATAATTCATCTCAACCTCACCATAAACATGTGAGAACGATTGAATTTTGCCAAAGAGGAATTTGAGGCTCAGTGAAGTTAAAGGGGTTGACTACTGCAGCCCGATGTCATGGCCTTGTGTCATACAGCGAGTGAGAGGGGAAGCAAGGATTTGAACCCAGGATTCTGGCTCTAGAGGTCGGTCGTGTTCTTAACTACTATCTTTTGCTCTTATTTTCAAGGAAGGCTGAGGAAGGTAGGTTTATCTCAAGTAGTTGTGTTTCCTTTCCCACCCAAATCCGGTTCCTACTAGTAGGGAGAAAAAGGAGAATGAATAGTGAGCAGGCAACTTGCACACCGGCCGTGCTGCACCTGCTCTGGGGGCTGCCTCTCAGATGGCTCGTCCGAAGCCATGTAGCCTTGGGCTTCTGACATTGCAGCTGCTTCCTAGCATTGGGCCACTGTCCACTCTCACTTCATTGTGCTGGCCAAGACAAACCAACATTGGCCAGACCATTTGGGTTTAACCAAAAGGAATGGGGGTAGACCACAAATGGTAGAAAACATTGTACCTACCCCTGCAATGGTCATGATCTTCCAAACTGAGGTCACCTCACATAGCTACTTGGACATGGAGGAGTGAATGAATGTGCAGATATTCTTGTTAGAAAATAGCGTTAATGTTTACTAAGCGATGATTTCTGCCAGCAGTGTGCTGCTTGTTTTAAAACATGATTGCATTTGATCCTTGCAACTATTATTTTTTACCGATAGTATTTTTGTTATAAATTAAATAGCACCAGCTGTCACACATTAAATAACGCATGACTTTTTGATTTTAGAGTTAAGCTCTTTATCACACAGTGTTCTAGCCTTGATCATACCGACTTGAGTGTCTTTTTAATCTTCTGTTTTGTTTTATTCAAGAGATGAGGTTTTGCCACATTGCCTAAGCTAGTCTTATACTCTTGGGCTCAAGCGATTCTCCGGAGTAGCTGGAATTATAGGTTGTGCCATGGTGCCTGGTCCTCTTCTGGTTTTGACAGATACATTCCCCCTTCCCAAAGTATTCTTATCCTGAACGTTCTAGCCCTTGTCCTCTTGGGCTTGAGCCTGACACTTACGGAGCACTTTGGGGGTGAACATGGATATACCTATCACTGTCCCTTACACCCTCTTCTTCTTGTCCTTAGTAAATAATGAAGGTAACACAGTGAATTTCTTTCTTTGTCTTAAACCCAAGCCAAGTGGTTCTCAACCCCGAGGGTTTTGTCCTCCCAGGGACATTTGTTCCTATCTGCTGACTTTCTTGGTTGTCATGAGTAGGGAAGGGGGTGCTCTTGGAACCTGGTGGCTAGAAGCTGCAGATGCTGCTAACCATCCTATAATACCCTGACAGCCTTCTGTGGTGAAAGATCACCTGGCCCTAAATTCCAGTAGTGCTGAGGATGACAAACTGCCCACTCTCAGCTGTCCTGGACAACTTGTAATTAAATTGTTGATCTTAGATAAGTTACCCGAATACTTTGACGTTTTAACATCTGATTATTCTCCACTCCATCCATTGTCAGCATGAACCGATGTGGTATTACGGTGTTGAGAAACACCACACCTTTTACTTTGGTGGATTTTATGAGTTCAAGTGTCTTTCACTCTAGTTCAAGATTCTTATGTAATGATCTTTTTAAAGTTTATTTTCAGACTGGGAGCCCGTTGCTCAGTGGTTAGGGCACCGGGGCTGGTGGGTTCAAACCCAGCTGGGCCTGATAAACAACGACAACAACAACAAAAATAATAGCTGGGCATTATGGCGGGCAATAGTCCCAACTATTTGGTAGGTGGAGGCAAGAGAATTGCTTAAGCCCAAGAATTTGAGGTTGCTTTCAGCTGTGATGCCACAGCACTCTACCAAGGGCAATGTAGTGAGACCTTGTTTTTTTTTTTTTTTTGAGACAAGTTTATTTCAGACAAAATTTTAACATAACAAATAGTTTATTTTACTTTATGAATTCTTAATGTCTAAAACAACCCAAAGAACCTAGTCATCAAGAAGGCTACAGGGGATCCCAAAAGATGGCGGCTGAGTAACAGCTTCCCTGTAACTGGGCATGGTGAGTCTGGGGAGACAAGACACCAGGAATCCCTGGCTCGTAGGATCTACCTATAATCATCCCTTTGAGGATACAGGGAGTCAGCAAGGGACTTCTGGACCCCAAGAGGAGGACAAAAACAGTGGAAAACTGGCAAGTGGTTGTGTGTGTTCAATCGACCTGATCCCGCCAGCAGCCGTAAGTACAAGCAGCAGTGAGACTGCAAACTGGAAAGGCCTTACCTGTGAACTGTTTCGGTGTTTTTGGACTTGACACTCAGTTGAACTGCCTTGGGGAGAGCTTGAGCAGGAGTGCAGAGAACTCTGGGCATTGTCTAGGACCCTAGACTGAGCTGCTGACCTGGACAGAGCTAATAGTGTTTGGTTGTGGGCTACAGGGAGCCATTGTGAGAGAACTTCTCCGGCAAGCTCCGCCCTCAGGATTGCAGAGCAAGGATCAGGCAGGAGTTAGTAACCTAGTGACTGAACAGCCTAAAGGTGAGGAGTGAGCTGCCTTACAGCTTTAACCCTCAGGGACAGAGTGACTCTGGTTTTGGCACACTGGAGCCTCGGGCTGTTGCCCTGGGTAGAGTGCTGTGGCTTCACAGCTCAAACTCCTCAAACTCCTGGGCTTGGTGCCGCCCGGACCTCGGTAAGAGCTGCGCCACAACCCCCGACCCACAAACCGCGCCCGCCAGGCCTCCGCATGCCCCGACCAAGAACTGCAGGAGCCACACAACCCCACGTCCTCCATACTGTACCCTCCCTGCCTCCACACTGGCCCGCTTGTCTGGCCAGGGACTCTGGTAGCCATGTGCCCTCCAGAGCCCTCCCTGCCTCTGCGCAGAGCCCTTAACCTGGCCAGAGTCTGCTAGAGCCTTGGTCTCTCTGTGCCAAAGGCACTGGGCGCCAGGCACTCCTAGAACCGTGTGCTCCACCTCCCACCCTGTTGCTGGATCCAGGTGTGTGACACTCCAGAGCTGCTTCCACAACCAGAACTCCCTGGCTGGGGCAACCCCAGAGGAACTACACAGGGTCACTCCCTACAAAGATCCAGCAAGAATGGAGTGATCCCCCTGGGGTCCAATCATGGAGAAGCACCTCCCCAACTCTGAGGACGGTCAGAGGCAATGGTGAAAAAACAATCCATGAGGCGAAATCAACAGAAAAACTCTGGCAATATGAATAATCAGAGTAGATCAACTCCCCTAAGGATCAATGGGGCAGACACAGCACAAGATTCCATGCACAAATAGCTGAAATGTCAGAAATCAAATTCAGAATCTGGATAGCAAATAAGATCGAATCAGAATTCCAAGCAGTAACCCAAAAGATATCTCAAGAATTCAACAAATTCAAAGACAAAATGACCAAAGATTTTGATACATTGAAATAAGAAGTTGCAGCCCTCAAAGATCTGAGAAACACAGTAGAATCCCTCAGTAACAGAATGGAGCAGGCAGAAGAAAGGATTCTTGACATTGAAGACAAAGCTTTTGAACAGTCCCAAACTCTCAAAGAAGAAGAGAAATAGAGGGCAAAAACAGATCACTCTCTCAGAGAGCTCTGGGATAATTTGAAGAAAACCAATATTCGTCTTATAGGGATCCCCGAAAGTGACGAAATGGCTTCACAAGGCACAGAGTCTCTTCTCCATGAGATTATGAAGGAGAACTTTACAGACAACCCAAGAGATTCTGAAATTTAGATAGCAGACAGTTTCAGAACTCTAGCACTACTCAACCCAAATAAGACATCCCCCAGACACATCATAATCAATTTCACTAAAGTTAATATGAAGGAGAAAATTCTGAAAGCAGGCAGATGAAAGAAATCTATCACCTACAAGGGGAAGAATATTAGAATAACTGCAGATCTCTCTGCTGAAACCTTTCAAGCAGAAAGGATGGTCATCAACTTTCAATCTTCTCAAGCAAAATAACTTTCAACCCAGGATCCTGTACCCAGCTAAACTGAGTTTCATTTATGATGGAGAAATTAAATATTTCAATGACATTCACATGTTGAAGAAATTTGCCACAACTAAACCAGCTTTCCAGGATATTCTCAGACCTATCCTCCATAAAGACCAGCGTAATCTTCCACCATAAAAGTAAACCCACCCAGAATATTTTGATCAAATTCAAACGTCCACAGTCGCAAAAGGATTAAAAATGTCCACCGGACTCTCAAAAGGCTTATCAATATTCTCAATTAATGTGAATGGTTTAAATTGTCCTCTAAAGAGGCACAGGTTGGCTAACTGGATACAAAAACTCAAGCCAGATATCTGCTGCATATAGGGATTACATCTTACATTAAAAGACAAATATAGACTTAAGGTGAAGGGATGATCAGCTCTATTCCAGGCAAATGGAAAGCAGAAAAAAGTAGGCATTGCAATTCTGTTTGCAGACGCAATAGGCTTTAAACCAAGCAAAATAAGGAAGGATAAGGATGGACACTTCATATTTGTTAAAGGTAATACTCAAAATGATGAGATTTCAATCTGACAGAAATCAACCAATACCTGGATGTATGCCACCTACCAAGACTTAGCCAGAATGAAGTGGAAATGTTGAACAGGCCTATTTCAACTTCTGAAATAGCATCAAGTATACAAAATCTCCCTAAAAAGAAAAGCCCAAGACCAGATGGCTTTACGTCAGAATTCTAACAAACCTTTAAAGAAGAACTAGTACCTATACTACTAAACCTCTTCCAAAATATAGAAAAAGAAGGAATATTACCCAACACATTCTATGAAGCAAACATCACCTTGATCGCCAAACCAGGGAAAGACCCAACAAGAAAAGAAAATTATAGACCAATATCACTAATGAATATTAATGCTAAAATACTCAAAAAGATAAGTTCCTAACAAACAGAATCCAACAACAGATAAAAAAAATTATACACCATGACCAAGTGGGATTTATCTCAGAGTCTCAAGGCTGGTTCAAAATATGTAAATCTATAAATGTAATTCAGCACATAAACTAAAAAATAAGGACCATATGATTCTTTCCATTGATGCACAAAAAGCTTTTGATAATATCCAGCATCCCTTCATGATCAGAACACTTAAGAAAATTGGTATAGAAGGGACATTTCTTAAACTAATAGAGGCCATCTATAGCAAACCCACAGCCAATATCGTATTGAATGGAGTTATATTGAAATCATTTCCACTTAGATCAGGAACCAGGCAAGGTTGCCCATTGTCTCCATTGCTCTTTAACATTGTAATGGAAGTTTTTGCCCTTGCAATTAGGGAAGAAAAGGTGGTCAAGGGTATCCACATAGGGTAAGAAGAGATCAAACTTTCACTCTTCGCAGATGACAGGATCATATATCTGGAAAACACTAGGGATTCTACTACAAAACTTTTAGAAGTGATCAAGGAATACAGCAATGTCTCAGGCTACAAAATCAACACCCATAAATCTGTAGCCTTTATATATACCAACAA
>CAUYPK010014198.1:0-18159 GCA_963574355.1 Loris lydekkerianus
AGGGAAGGGAGGGGAGGGAGGGGGGAGGGGGATAGAGGGTGGGGGACTGGTGGGATCACACCTGTGGTGCATCTTGCAAGGATATATGTGAAACTTAGTAAATGTAGAATGTAAATGTCTTGGCACAACAACTAAAAAAACGCCAGGAAGGCTATGTAGACCGGGGTGATGAAAATGTGTCAAACGGTTTATGAAACTAGTGTATGATGCCCCATGATCATATCGATGTGCACTGCTATGATTTAATAAAAAAAATTAATTAATTTTTAAAAACTCCATCATTTTTACAGCTGAATCGTGTTCCATGGTATACAATGCTGAGTGAGACAGCTCTTCCTAGAGCTATGCAGACATTTAGTACCTCCTACCATCTCCCTTTTCTTACCCCCTTCCTATACAAAATGCCAGCAGCAGCAGCCTCTCCTGATAGGTGGATAACCTCAACCTTAATTGCTCTTACACATTTCCAAATATCCCCACGTAAGTTAATACTGTCCTCCTCCCTTAACAAAAACACCTAAATAATGCTCAGATATTTTGGTAAACCTTTTAATATGCCTAATGCATCTACTCCTCCTACCTCTTCTCCAAGGTGTCATCTAAGCTTTACAGACAAAGGGATTTGTGAGGCTCCTTAAATCAGTGCAGTGTTCCTGGGTCCTCTGGTCTCCAAGACAATGGTCATTACTCAGCTGACTGGCATTCACAGTAATATCAACAACTAATGTCATTCATAAGATGGTCTCTACATATAAAGTCAACCCTTGTTGACACATGCTGAAATGAAAATTACTCTCAAATGTAGCACTTCCAGTCTGGCCTTATTGCACACATGATTTGTCCAATTTTACCCTGGTAACAAAGGAAGAAATATTCTTATTGATCCTGTGCAAAAATTACATTGCTATGAAAGCAAGGAGATAGTTGTTTCTCAAATCTTAGTTGTCAGTGAGATTCAGATCCCAAAGGCAAGGTCTACAATACTGAGGATTTAAAATTGTTTCTGAAGAAAAGGAAAGGAATCTCCCCACATAGCCACAAAAAATAGAACATAAATACTACCAAAAGTATTCTGAATAAATAATCACATTACAACTCTTTAGTTTATTAAGTCCATTGTTACTAGTTATTACACTGGACCTTGGTTTAACAGTTGGATGTGATGAAGTACGACTTCTTCTTGAAAGAAAAGAGTCTTGGGAATTCTGACTTGGTCCCCCTGGTACAGTCTGAAAATTTCCTAAGCAATCTTGTCTCAGAAGAGCATACCGAAAGGTCTACTCTTTGCGATAACTACAAATTAGAGTACTGTTATCACCTTCTCTACAAGGGTCAGAAACTATCTTTTTTGGAGACACAAAGACTAGCCTGTTGCCTAAAATAGGGTTTTTACGTAAGTGTCAGAGTCAGGCAAAGACTGAGCATTTCTTCTGATTTGACAGTTCTTCCAATGCAACTCTTATAATAGTATTGAGCTAATTAAGAAATATGGAGCTTACCAAAAGATCTAATTTTTTTCTAGTGCTAGCACTAGCATCTGTCTAGTGCTAGCACCTGCTGTACCAAAGAAATATACCCTTCAAATGTTCTGACTTGAGCTTCCAACCATTAACTCCTTCAGATCTTCCTCAAACTCAGTTCATACTCTTCTTGGGGTGGCCCAAGGACCAAGGACCAAGGACCAAGCAAGATTGTGGCACAAGGGCCTAAAATTTCACCCAATGTGAAACTCTTTTAATAGGTAATCCTTGCTGTGGACCTCTCTATTGGGCTTTCAGAGACTTTCAGATTTGCGTTATGGTGAGTTCAACTTTCTTGCTCAATTTGCTTTTCTGCCTTTTCCTTTCACAGGTGTTCCTCTCTAATTACTTTTATACTTCTGTCTGTGTCTCAGTGTTTGCTTCTCAGATGATCCAGCTGACACAGTAGTACCAGGAATGATCAGAAAAAGCAAGTGGTAAGTTGAGATTTTGAGACTAGATCCCTTATTGCCTGAACGGCAAAGAAGAGCCCACCCCAGGTGGTATGTGAGGTGCAATTAGTTTCCGTTGCAATACAGTATTCCAATCACTAAAACTTTCCACTGGAAGAGAACACTAGAACATATTACTAGATAAGGACAAGTTTATTGAATCTGGGGCACTCTCTTGGGATATAGGACTAAACATCCTGTAGAGCAGGGGTCTGCAAACTTTTTAACCAGGGGGCCAATTCACTGTCCCTCAGACGGTTGGAAGGCCAGACTATAGTTTAAAAAAAAAAAACTATGAACAAATTCCTATGCACACTGCACATATCTTATTTTGAATTAAAAAAACAAAATGGGAATAAACACAATCACACTGCCTCATGTGGCCCACGGGCCGTAGTTTGAGGACCCCTGCTATAGAGGATCCAAAAAAAAATGGAGTAAATTTTCTGCTAGGGTGACTCTACACACCTGGAGGAAGTAATACTACCTGATAAAGAAAATTAAAATGCCTAAATTGCCCTGGCTGACCATGAAGGAAGTAAGTAAAAAGTATAGAAAGGAGCCTGTGGCTCAAAGGAGTAGGGCACCAGCCCCATATGTCAGGGGTGGCAAATTCAAATCCAGCCCTGGCCAAAAAATGAAAAAAAAAAAAAAGTAAAGGAAGGTAAAAATGCTGGAGTGTACGAGAAAATCCATCAGAAAATTATTTTCCATTGGGAAGGCTGAGGGGACACATTATTCCCTAGGACCATCAAGAATTTGCTAAACAATATATCATCATTACCAAGATGTCCAATGCTGACTTTTCTCTGTAGGTCAGGGCTGTCTGTAGGAGAGGATGTCTTGAAATTTGGCTCATTAGTAGCAAAGGGAATGATTGGGCCCCATTGTAACAGAGGCTGAGGTAATACTTGACCCCCAAAGCTATGTGGTGACAATTATCATAGCAACCACCTGTATCAGAGCAGCAGCCAAAAGGAGTTGCAAAGGTGGTTAATAAATACAGTGTCATTAGGAACAAAATATAAGGGAATCCAATGAGGGTACTGCTTAATACACATAATTAAAAGAAAGAATGGATGGTCAGGAGGCTCAAGGTGGTTACTCTAATAAAAAGTCACAATCTCTTGCCCAGTACCTGGATCTCTGACAGTTTTCAGGACTTCAATTGAGACTTGGCTGGATCTCAGAAAGAAACACCTTGCAACAGGGTGCAAGTATATAATATAAAAATTACCTTGGTCATTCCCCAAAGAGATCCAATTCCATTTACTTAAAAGGAAGTACCCTGAGAAAAGGGAGAATCCACAGATCTTAGAAACTACTGGATACAAAGTCAGACTGATGGACTTCCGAAACAACATAAGGGCTCTTCTTCTGGAATGGAAATATATAGAGGTCGTGTCCATGAGACCGTCCAGAGTCTGTCTCACATGGGGCCACTCAGTTTACAAGGTAAACCCAGTAGACATTTACCAAGTCTTCGTGTGTATACATACTTCACACTTGGAGTAACTTCCATAAGTGTTCTTGGCTTTTTGAGTGCTATCATAGTGAAGAAAGCTAACAAGTCTTTGAAACTGCCCCACTTATGCAAGAGGGTAAATCTAAAATAATATCACATGCCAAGGGGATGGTAGAGATAAATTGTATCCATAAGAATGTCAAGAATACATGAATTATAGACCTCATCACCTCTCCATCATGCCCCTGAAGAAACTAAAGTAGTCTACACAAGTTCACCAAGTAGGAGCCCCAATTGCAGTTGTCATGCCAAGCATAGTATCATTGCTAAAGCAGGATAGTATGTCCCCAGGTATGTGGTACGAAGCCATTAATTTGGAGAATGCATTCTTCTCCAACCTAATCAGGAAAGGCAATTAGAAATAGTTCATGCCCACATGAAATAAACAGACATCAATATACATTGAAACATCTTCTCCAGAGCTATGTTAACTCTCCTACTTTCTGTCATAATATAGTACAAAGAGATCTCGATTCTACAGGAAATCCTGTAGAATATTATATTGGTCTTTTACATCAATGGCATGATGCTGGTCAAACAGGTCAAGCAAGAGATGACTAGCATGCTGAAGGTTTGTGCTTCAGAGAATGAGAAATAAGCCCTATGAAGAATCAAAGACCTGCCCCTTAATTAAAAGTTTTAAGAACCTAATTGTCAGAGTATTGCTAGGCCATCTCTTTCAAACTAAAACAAAAATTGCTGCATTTTATATCCTCTCCAAGAAAAGAGAAAGCTTTGGCTAGGAGGCTGCTTTGGGTTCTGTAGGCAACATACTCCATACGTAGGAATATTTTTCCCACTCATATACCAGGTGACATAAAAAACTGCTAGCTCTGAAATTTGGCACAAGAAAGGATTCTGCAGCAGGTTTGAGTTTTGGTGCAAACAGCCTTGATGTCTGGGCTGTAACATCTGGCAGATCCTATGATGTCAGAGATGTCAGTGATAGAAAAAGAGTGGAATGAAATTTATGGGTATCAAGACCTTCAGCCTTGATCCAGAAACCCAAGGTTGAAGGTCTTGATACCCATAAATTTCATTCCACTCTTTTTCTATCATTGACATCTCTAACATCATTGGATGTTATGATGTTATAACCTGAACTGTCATTCAGTTCAGGTGCTTGGGTTTCTGGATCAAGGCTGAAGGTCTTTTGAAAATCAGCTTTTGTCACACTGATAAAGAGGACGTGCTTGACTATGTAACACTCAGTGATACAAAATGAAATGTGCCTTGCTGGACCCACCATGTCATAAGTTCTAGGAAGCCCAGCTACAATCCATCACAAGATGAAAGTTACATTTAGGACCAAGCACAAAAAAAGACCAAAAGGCACTTTACATCAAAAGACAATGCAGAATTAGACATCACGCATCACAGGTGCATTAATGTCTTTCCCTCAGCTCATACTGATGACGATAGGGGCAGAGTGTGTGGTCTTGAAGGAGAGAAAAAAAATGGCTGAGCTCAATTTATGGATGGGTTGGCAAAATATGTGGATGAAAGCTGAAATTGGACAGCAGCGATGTTACATCTACATCACTGAGAAATAGCCTTGAAGATAGTGAAGAGAAACAGTTTTCCTATTGGGAAGAGCTTTAAGTGGTGCACCTGGACATCCACTTTGTGTGGAAGAAGAAGTGGCGCGAGGTTAGAATATAAATATATTTATTTTAGGAAACGGCAAACAGCCTGGCTGGCTACTCAGAAGTCTGAAAAGAAAGAGATTATGCAGTGGTCTATCCGAATGCAGCCCACCTACCACAACTGACCTACCTACTTTCTGCTTCGTCGGAAGTTCAAGTTTTCATGCTGAGCCTTTGATGTGACATAATTTTTTTAAGGAAATCAAATGGATACTTCATGGCAAATAGACTACATTGGAATTTTTTTCATCCTAGAAGGGGCAGCAGTACTATCTTATGGGAGCAGATTACTTATCTGGGATATGCATTTGCACTTTTATGCTCACTAAGATTCATATGGCACCAGTAACTGGGGGTTTACACAATGCTGATTCACAAGCATGGAATACAATATAACACAGAATACAACGGGGACCCACTTTACAGAAAAAGTGGTGCTGCACGAGGCTCTCGGTCAAACTGTTTTAAAGTGTCTGGAGATCTCTTTCTTGTCAATATTCTCACGAAAGAATGGAAACCAAGGACTGAATTTTATTTCATTTTATTGCTAACTGTAGAGAAATAGTTTTATATGAACGTTATGTTGTGCGAAATCTTACCAGATTTCCAGAGAAAATGTACCGAAGGTATTCCCAGACGTTTCTCTGTAAGAACTACAATTCCCAGCGTACATTGCGTGCGTGCGGGCCTCTCAATTGCGCTTCGTCATTTCCGTCCTCACAGGCGGTGGATGCTGGACTTCGTAGTTTGTGTCAGCTTCTATTTTTGCCTCCGTCTTGGTAAGGAGATGTAGCCACATAGGTTAATTTGAATCTGGCGCTACGCTATGGTATTTAAAATAAATTAACAGGATGACGTATCAAAGCCAATTCGTGTCTGCTAATCATGTATTTCAAGCTCCGCCTTCTTCCCGCTGCTGGTGCCCGGGAAGGGGAAGTGACGGACATCCGGTGTAATGGCGGCGCGGTGGAGCTTCAGGTAATTATTGAACTCCGTGGACCCGCCGAAGGCAGACACCTAGGGGTGGCGGGTTGCTGGATGGGGTGGGAAGTGAACGAGACCCAGGAGTGGGTGCAGGCGCGGTAATATGGCTGTGAACACCCTGGGGCGCGCATGGGTCTCCTCCCTCCGTGAGCGGGCCCGCGAGGTTGCAGTTTGCGAACGGGTCGGCCGGGAAGTCACAGGCGGTGGGGAGTGGGCGGCCGCGAACTCGCTCTCCGCCTGCGCGGATAGACCTAGCTTTTTAGGGAGGTTCCTCAGTCTCTGTCTGTATTCCCGAATCCAGCACCAACACTGGTTCTCTTGCCTGTCGTGTACACTGTGTTTCGGGCGCAGATTACTTAGACTAGAGTCTCTCGCTCGAGTCGATTGGGCTTGACAAGGACAGTTCCCTAGTGGCTGGTTCCCAGGGCTAAAAGCATGGTATAAACGAACTGTAGTTGATTAAAAAGTAGTGGAAATACTGTCACTCTTGTGCCTCTTTCCGGCCTTATACCCCCATAACTGCTTTAAAATGTCATCAGTCGCTACCTTTTATTTGTCCGGTAAATACTGCCATCTTCAAGTATTTAATTCTGGAGACACTTCGTTTTTCATTTAGTGGTATCCTTTTTCATTACATAACTACCTCCAATAGGATGATAACTCCCAAACTTGGGTTTCCAGTCTCCACCTCTCTACTTTGGGTCCTACAGTATACTTACATAAAACGGTAATACGTAGTTTAATTTCACCGACTTTAACTGTAGTAACCACTTTACCCATTTTCACATAATCCTCACAGTTCTTTAGAGTAAGTGGAGAATGAAGGATTATGAGACATAGCATCAAGAATTAGGTGATTTAAAGTGTGCTAAGGTTTCCTTTGCATTTTTAGGTTTCCACAGGCTAGAAATAGCAGATAAACAAGCAAACTTGGTCTTAAGAAGATCACTTAGCCTGTTTTCTCCTTCTCTGTATTTAGACTTCTCTTGCTTGAGGGTTGCCTATGAACACAGGAGTTAACATAAATTATCATCCATGATGGAAAGGTAGATTAGAATTGATATTAAAAGTATGGTTTTGACAAGCAGAAATACTGATACAAGCCATATCTGTAGAAGGAAGCAAGCTGCTTGTGTTGGTGCTGGGTGATGGACTTGTAATCCAAAGATTTCAGTGTTAGTTTAGCATTTATTAGGCTTATCACTTGAGGCGAGTTACCTAGCATCTCTTGTCTTAGCCTTTTTTTCTTTTTTAAGAGACAGAGTCTCACTTTATTGCCCTCGGCAGAGTGCCGTGGTGTCACAGCTCAAGCTACCTCCAACTTCTGGGCTTAGGCGATTCTCTTAGGTGGTTCCCAGTAGCCGGGACCACAGGCGACCGCCACAACGCCCGGCTTTTTTTGGTTGCAGTTTGGCTGGGCCGAGTTTGAACCCGCTACCCTCAGTTTATGGGGCTGGCGCCCTACCCACTGAGCCACAGGCGCTGCCCTATTCTTATCTTCTTTATCTGAAAAAATTTATATGATAATAATTCTCCCCGTTCCTCAATTCTGTTCTTTGGTTCTGCATATTGCTCTTCTGCTTTTATGGGTCCATGCCACCTTTCGGGAGTCTTTACCAACTCATTTGGCTGGGGCTCTGAGTCTGTCTTGCTCATACTTTAAAGGTTAAGAACCTTAATCTAATACCCTGGCCTAGTGCTTCCAAATAATGTAATCTTCAGAGTGCTCAGTATTGTTATCTTCTTGAAACTTGTTAGCAATGTAAATTACTGGGCTTCACCCCAAAATCTGGGAATTGGGGGCCATTGGTTTTTTGTTTTTTTTTAACCAAACTATGCAAGTGATTTTCATGCCAGTAATTTGAGAAATACTGCTCTAGCTCTTCCCCTAGGAATATGCTATCTTTTACTTTTCCTCACCCCTCTCACAATCGGGTTTGCTGCCCTTCTTGCTCCAAAGTACTTGATCCTTGGCCAGGCAGTATTTATTATTATGCCACCACATCCTTCCCCACTTTAAATCTTTTCTGGATCAACTTTCTTAGGTCTGTCAGCTTTCCCAACTGCTGATTTTAGAGGTTAATTCTCTTCCCTGATGATTGTACATTGCTGAGTGACCTAAATTCCTTTACCTGAGACCACAGTGGCACATTGTATATTTGAAATACCCATGTCTTAACTTGAACAATATTTTTTGTTTATTACCCACTTGTATTTAGACTGAATTTTGTATTACTTGCTGCATTCCTAACTTGGTTGTGGCTTGTTTGTAGCTGGCTTAAAGGTAGAGAAAGAAGTGGTTATTGGTAATTCAACTGATTCTACTGATGACTTTGAGGGCTCCATGGTTGAATTTCCCTACTTTTCTATTTAAGTCAGAATCCTACCATGGGAAGGTGATGGAATGGTAAAGCCTCAGGCATACCATTTTCAGCAAACTTCCACACTTATACATATTTCTAAAGTGGACATTGGAAGAGACATTTCAATGCTTACAACAAAACACAAACTTTCAAAACATTTTCTTCAAAAATATTGTATCAGGAGAGGAAGCATATTAAAGCAAGCTTTTGCTATTTGTAACCAGGCTAAGTCTTTCACAGGGAACAGATACCAAATAGGGGATATGGACTGACTTGGCCTGGAGATGTATTGAGAGTGCTTGTGATTGTACAATGGGTTAGCTAGTGAGGAAGAGACCCAGTGGTGGCTCATGTTTAACCTATTTTTGAACTTAACTCATAAATGGATCAAGCTAGGAAGAGTTTTCCACCTGAAAAGTCACTTTGTGACTTCTTCCCTTAATTAGTTCAACAAGACAGATTATTCCTATACCTGGTGACCGGAGCCTCTGTAATAGAATGTTTTGTGTCAAGGAAGCTACTCTAAATTTCTCTGTGGAGGCCAACAACACCTCCAAGTTTTCTTTAAACTAGAATATGGTTCACTAAATGGCTAATTAATCAGAAAGGCCATTTTCAAAGCTGTGCTGTAAGAGTTGGTAGAATGTATTCAGCCTGTATATTTAATTAGACAAGCTAAGGAACAGTTTTGGGATGTGGGGGGGAGTGGTGTGAATGTATGATCAAGGCATATGGCATACTCAGTAATTAGGTTTGTTTTTGTAATTTGAAAGAACTGCACCTTCAGGGTCACATTTCCTTTTGCAGTGCTGCAAAGGAACTGTTCTTTTCCCCCCCATGTTACTTAACGAAAGTTTATTCAAGCTACTTTCCAGGTTAACGTGGAGTGAAGATAAATAGGGGTGGTACCTCAGAGTGCTGTCTTGAGCAGTTGCTAGCAAAGAGCTTGGTGATTCCGAGAAGTAGGAGTTAATAGGACAAGGCTGCTCTTGTATTTTTGTACATCTTGATAAGGAAGTTGGCAAAATGGCATTATAGGGAGTTTTATGTAGGAAGAAATAGGAATAATCATCAAAACTCCACACTTGTCTTTTTTGATCTTATTTTAGAACTAGAACCTACTGAGTAGCAGGCACTGTCCTAGGTTCTGTATAGATAGCAGTGACCAAGAACCTCCAGGATCCAGTGTTCTCATACAAAGCCTTTTATACTTCATAGCTTCATGAGTCTCTCATGGTTTATTTCATTCACATTTAATTTTCCATGTATATCCTATAGTCAAAGAACTTGGAATCCCTCATGTTCTCTTCTGTCTCTTTTCTCAGTTGCAGAATCATCTTTTCATTTATAAGTTTTTTTTGTCCTTCAGGACTCAGATTCAAGACCCACTTCTTTCTATATGTCTCAGACTCAGTTATACCTCTTCTTTTCCAGTAGTACTGTGTTAATAACATTGCTGTTTCACCTAGGGGTGGGGAACCTGCAGCCTCAAGGCCATATCTGGCCTACCAGATCCCCAAGTTCAGCCCCTTGATCAAATCCAAACTTCACAGAAATTTGGATTCAGTCAAAAGGCCACACTCAAGGATTGTTGATGCCTTGTGTGCTGTTTAGCATATACAGTAGAAATGCCATAGTTGACCTTCTCTCTACATTGACCACCTCCAGCTGACCTAATTTTCATAGACTGGACATTGGACATGTACTACATGTATGTGTCAGTACAGTAGACCTACTTCCTTATGTTGACCACCTCCATATGTTGACATGTCTGTTACTTTCCCTTGGGTGATCAACTTACAGAGATTGTACTGTGTATCTCCCCACTCTGCATAGGTACCAACCACCTTTACTTAAAAGAATATGACCATACTTCTCTTTAACCTTAATATTTCCCTCATTTTCTGTGCAAATACTTTTTTTTTTTTTTTTTTTTTGAAATGGGGTCTTGCCTTGCTCTGTTGCCTAGGCTGCTGTCACACTCCTGGGTTCAAGCAGTCCTCTCACCTAAGCCTTCTGAGTAGCTGGGACTTGGGACAATAGCCATGCACCAGCCATCATCTCTGGCTCATGAGTACTTTTTTGAACCAGTTAATATAAATATAATGTGATAATATAAATTATGGTTCTAAGTTCGTGTTTTTTGGTCTTTTTTTTTTTTTCCTGTACAAAGTTTTTCAATTGTTATAGCCTAACAAAGGCTTTCTTGCATTCAGTGGGTGATTAGAAGTACTAGAGCTATTTCTTCAACAGAAGGCTTTTGTTAAGCAAAGTGCTGTGGGGTGTGATATAGGCTTGAAATTTAAAGATCTGTTTCATTTTTGTTACCATCAAAATGGGTATAAATCACTAGACTAAGAAAAATGATGCTATTTGTTCAATGAATGAGGTACTGGGGTTATTGAGAAAAGTTAAATCTTACTGTCAGGCAGCTGAGCTGTGAACCAAGAAAGATATAGGGAAACTAAAAGCAAGATGAAGTGGGCCTAGGCCAGTGGTTCTCAACCTTCCTAATGCCGCGACCCATTAATACAGTTCCTCATGTTGTGGTGACCCCCAACCATAAAATTATTTAATTTTAAATATTTCACCACAACATGAGGAACTAGATTAAAGGGTTGCGGTATTAGGAAGGTTAAGAACCACTGGCCTAGGAGGATATAAACACAAGGTATTGAAGGTATAGTATCAGGAAGGGTGTCCCTTAGGGTTTGATTTATTCATTAGCAGAGGGATTGCTACTGAGGAACTCTTTTAATAGAAAAAACTAATATACGGAGGCACATTGAGGTAATAAGCATGGAGACAAAATTTCCATTTTAAGAACTTTAGAAAGGACATTTGGAAAGTATGAAGTAGTATTGAATATATTGTAATGGAAAGAACTTTTCATTTGAAAGCCTGGGTTTTCCTATGGGGAGCTTTGCAGCTATTTAAAAGGATTCTTTTGTCCTGGATGGATGGAATACCAGTTAGTAGTATACATATGGAATTTATATTTGTAGAGGCAGGTTGGAAAGATTCTTGTAACCTTGTGTCAATCTAGTTAGAGAGGTCAAAAACTATCCAGTTGCTTCTGAATTGAAGCCAAGGTTGTCTCATGATGGGATCTTCCCTAAATGGAGTCTTCCATCAACCTCATACACAATAGAACCTGCTCCCTACATGGACCATCTCCTTCGGTTGATTTAATTTTTTTGACCAGCCATGCATCACATGCACTTATCAGTATAATAGGCTGAGTTCTTTATGTTGGCCACCTCTATATGTTGACCAGTTGGTTACAGTCCCTTGGGTGGTCAGCTGATAAAGGTTCTACTGTTTTATTCAGTGATAGAAAGGATGGGGGGGGGGCACACACAGATTTGCTTCTCCTGTTAACTAAGGAGGTATAATCAATAGGATTTGGTGATGTACTGTGAGTGAAGAAAAGGAAATTGCCACTTGGAAGCTTTATAGATCATGTTTTAGAGGAAGAGCTGGTTTGAGGTGGGGAGAAGAAATGAGGAGTTCCAGTTTGAATGTCTCAGTTCAAAGTGCCTTTAGGTTGCATCTTCACAGGAGACACAAAGATTTAGAACTCTAAAGAGAGGATTGGGCAGCAGTGAAAAGTTGTTCTCACATGTCAGTTGAAACTGGTATTAGAAGAATATGGAGGAAGAATAAAGATAGACTATTCATTTATTAAAAAAATAAGTATTGAGAGCCTTCAGTGTTGGGAATATAGCAATGAACAAAAAAGACAAAAATCCATGAGCAAAGATTAAACTGTAAGGGATATAGTAAATGTTAAAGTGGTGAAGAGAGGAGGAAAAGGTGATATCCCTGTAAATTTGGAAGTGAGAACATCAAGAAGCAGATTAGTGGATTAGTACTAGCAGATGCTACAGCAGTGCGAGAAGAGAAGGAAGTTGCCCCAGATTTGGCAACAAGAAGGTTTTTCTGTAACTTTGGTAAGCACTGTGGAAACAGAATGCCAAGTTACAATGGGTAAGAGGTTTTAGTGGGAAGTTAAGAATTAGAGACATCAGTATGGACTATTCAAAAATGTCTCAGCTAAGTAAGGAAAGAGAAGAACTAGAGAGGGCACACAGTAAAGGGAATTTACCCCATAAATTTCATAGTTTATTTTTAAATTAATCAGGAAGTTCAGCTTGTAGAGTTTTTCTTTAAAACTAACTCAAGTAAACATGTCTACTTTGGCAGTACATGCACTAAAACTAACTCACATGGAAATCGATACTATACTGTAAGTCAAGAGCTAGCTGATGGAATTGTTAAACTAATAAAAATGGACAACTTCCTGTTCTCATAGAGCCTAAATCCCAGTGAAAGGGAGCACACTGGGGTCCCAGAGCACACCAAGCACACTTCCTATGTACCAAAAAAACAAAGAATTAAAAATAATTTAATGGTGCAACTCAATGATTGTATCACTCTTTGGTTGCTTAAATACAGACTAATAAGGACCATCTTCATGACATAGGGAATGAATGGGGGCTAATACTTTGTTCCCATTTATGATGGGTAGTTTTCAATATAGATATTGGTATCACTAAGATCATTAACAAGTCCTTTATTTTTTTTTTTTTTCCACTCAGAGTTTTATTGTTAAAAGTATCCCAAAATTTGGGCCATATTCTCTGCACAAAATAATTGAAGACCAGGGAGATATTTCTTACCACATAAAAACCAAACAATATCTATCTGTAAAAAAGAACTATCTGTACTTGTAGCCCTGTATTTGAACATAGGAATCTTTAATCATTCAGCTGTTTATGAGTCAGAGAGCATACCTGGTGAATGCAATGACAGGCAGGAAGTACAGGTTGGCAATTCTTTATTTTTAATTCTTGGAGACAGAGCTGTTTTGATTTCAAAATCTTTTAGATTTTACTGCTCATTAAATAAAGTGCCTTTTGAGGCCCAGGGCAGCATCCTCTAATCAAACACACTAATATCTCCATGTGTCAAGAGTCACATTAAATCTCAGGTCAATACATGTCAAGCTTTGCTGCTAAATGAGTTGCCACAAAGCTTAAGAAAAATCTTTGTATTTTTAGAGCTTTTCAGATTTCAGAATTACAGATACAGGATTGTCAACCAATACAGAAAGGGACAGGAGGGTTTTGACCTGTTTATTATCTTAAAATTGTGTATCTATGCTGAAATCAAATTACAAATCATTTTTTCTTATGTGTATATCATAGAACGCATTTTTTATTAATATGTACACATCAAATAAATAGCAAGAAAATATAGCAAGAAAAAGTTTTCCTAAATAAAAGGGACTAGCTTCAGTACAAATATGAGAAATACATGGCAATCTTATATTATTAAAGACATGTGACCAGTTTGTTCCTCCTGTTTGTTTCCTGAGAAGGAAAATTATTATTTGGAAGGGCACGGACTTTGCTTTTTGGGAGATTTTTCTGAGAACCCCGTTATTCTCCCCCCTCCTCCCATTACATTTTGGTATTTCGAGCAAATTTAAGATAGTTTTTAGTTTGTATATTGTTTAATATTAGCATTCTTCCTATTAGGCATCTAAGTTTGTTTGTTTAAGAACCCTGCTATGAAATTCACCAAAGCTTTTGTTATTCTGTAGAATATAGGGAACACATTAAAAGGAATTCACTTTGTCGATTCCCATTTTCTTTATAACAATGTGTTTCAGTGAGTTCCTTGGACTTGAATTGAGGATTCCTAAGTGACAGTGGTAGAAGTTGTTATACTACTGAAATAATTTAGAAAGCAGTGCATTTCAGCCAAAGTACTTCTTACAAATGTTATTAAATATTTTGCTTTCTGATGCTTGCTAAAATTAAGTGAAAAATTTCCCTGATTTTAAACTGGTACATTTCCTATTATAAAATATTCTCTTTGCTCAGGTGAGCCAGTGTGGTTTTGCTGAGTTGCTTGTGACAAGGGGAGAGAAATTTAATAATTCATACAGTCCGCATAGTGATACTAAGAAGAGCAGGGAGAGCTATTAACTCTAGATGAATTGCTCTCATTTTAGGAATTTCCAATTATTCTACGTATGCACATGTTGAACTCTCAGAATTCCCCTACAGGCACATTCTATATAAATCTAGACAGTACATTATACATTTTTTGTTAGAACTGCAGTTAATAGTCAACTTTACAATATTGTCAATTTCACACTAACATTTTGAGACACAGATGTGTAACAGCTTGTATTTGATTGCCAGAAGTTACTTGCTGATGAAAGGGGAAAGATGATACTGATCAATAAGAAAACTCTTTAAATAAATAAGGTAATGTGAAATAAGATATATAAAAAATTGCTTTTAAAAAACTGTGCAGGTTGGGAAGAGCAACTGGGTTTAAGACCCAAGAGGGATAAAGGACAATTCTAAATTTTGTATGATAGAGTCAAGTGATTATAATAATTATTATTATTATTGGTTATATTATATCTGATCACAGTGAATTCTAGGTATGCTTATGAAATAAAGGAATCTGTAAAGTTATTATGGATGTTTGAAAATCAGTGATGCTTCATTATGTAAACATCACCATCTTTGTTGTCTGGATTTTGAAGGAATGGATCATTTCAGAAAAGAACTATTTTCAGGATAGTAGAGACCATACCTGTTTACATTTTATAATTCTCAGTTTGACTTTAATTTATCAATTTTGGCATTTTCATTGGGACAAAATATTAGATGGTTTAGGCATCAGATAAACCTGGCTTTGAACTTTAGCTCTGTCATTTACTAGCTATAATTTACTTGGACATTTTGCTTCAGCTCTCTCTACCTCAATTCTCACATTGAAAATCAAGGCTGAAAAAATATCCAGGTAGGATAATTATAAGGATTAAATAGTATTGCATAAATTGTGCCCATAATTTCTCAGATTTAAAAAGTACTGACAGTTACTCTTTTATATATATCTGTAACTTTCTTGCCAGTGAATTATTAATGATTGATACATTTGTAATTTATGTCTTGTTCCAATGGTTTATGACTAAATTCTTCTCTATAAAGTAGATAGGCAGTGAGGTCTCTATATTCTACCTAAGTGGCTCATGGTTTAGAACAATTGAAAAGCAGTGTTTTTCTTCTAGATTTGGAAAGCTGAGGAGACTTGGGTGAGAGTTGGATATTGGGATATGGGAATGCTTTCATAAAACAAGTGTGCCCAGGTTGTCTTCTTCCCTTTCCCACCCATCTTCAGATGGCCACAATATATGTACAAGTAATTCTCCTTTGATGCACATTTTCACAATACAAATTGATTTTAACATAGTGACTTAGTGACGTTTTACACATTTAAGTAATGATCTGAAGCTGACATATTGGGAAACAGAAGCCCAACCACTAAGGTGATAGGCATTATTGTTTCCCTTTCATCCTTCATCCTTGCTTAAGTGGCTTACTGTTGTACTTACGATTATAGATTGGCCTTTTTAAATTTTCAGATTAATATGAGGATACAGATGATTGGCATTTGCCAAATGTTGTTGGCATTTGATAAGTTCAAATTGTAGTTGAGTCCTTCTCCTAAGGGGTGTGCTGTATACATTGCACAATAGGTGAGAGTTTATCAGTCCTCCCTTCTCTCATCTCCCCTTTCCTTCCTTCCCCCTCACTTGAATTTAATTGTGTTTTTCTCTTGGGTGGGCATACAGTTAGTTGTTCATCTATTGGTTTCATATGAGTATCGAGTATACTGGATACTTGCTTTTCCATTCTTGTGATACTTTACTATGAAGAATGTTCTTCAGCGCCACCCAGGTTAACACAAAAGATGTAAAGACTCTATCTTTTATATGGCTGAATAGTATTCTGTGGTATACATATACCATAGTTTATTAATCCATTCATGTGTTGATGGATTGATTGGGTTGACTTGGGTTGATTCCACATCTGGCGATTGTGAATTGAACTGTGATAGACATCTAGTGCAGATGTCTTTATAGTAAAACAATTTTTTTTCTCTTCTGGAGCAAATGCCGAGTAATGGGATTGCAGATTCAAATGAAGGGTTACTTTTAGCTCTTTGCAGATTCTCCATTCTTCTTTCTATAGAGGCTGATCAGTTTGCAGTCCCACCAGCAGTGTAGAAATGTTTCCTTCTCCATGTCCATACCAGCATCTGTAGCATTGGGACTTCGTGATGTGGGCTATTCTTACTGGGATTAGGTGACATCTCAAGATGGTTGTGATTTGCATTTTTCTAATGATTAGGGATGATGAGCATTTCTTCATGTGTTGGGCATGACGTGTCATGTCTTCATGTGTTGGGCAAGACATGTGTCATGTCTTCGTCAGATAAGGTTTTGTTCATGTCTCTTGGCCACTTATAAATGGGATTGTTTGCTCTGTTTTTGTTGATTAATTTGAGTTCTCTATAAATTCTATTAATAGCAGACCTTTGTCAGATTCATAGCACACAAATATCTTCTCCCATTCTGAAGGCTGTTTGCTTTAGTTATTATACCCTTAGCTGTGCAGAAGCTTTTTAGCTTAATTAAGTCCCATTTATTTATTTTTGGTGTTGCTGCAATTGCCAAGGGGGGTCTTCTTCATAAAATCTTTTCCCAGGCTGATATTGTCAAGGCTTTTTCCCACACTTTTTTCTAGAATGTTTATTGTTTTGTGTCTTAAATTTAAATCTTTTATCTAGCGAGAGTCAGTTCTTCTAAATAGTGAGAGGTGCGAGTCCAGTTTCATTCTTCTACATGTGGCTAACCAGTTCTCCCAGCATGATGTATTAAATAGAGATTCTTTTTCCCAGTGCATGCTTGTGTTAGGTTTATCAAAGATCAGATGATTATATGTGGCTCCATTCATCTCTAGGTTCTCTATTCTCCATATATATATATATATCTTTATTTATTTATTTATTTATTTGAGACAGAGTCTCAAGCTGTCACCCTGGGTAGAGTGCTGTGGTGTCACAGCTCACAGCAACCTCAAACTCTTGGGCTCAGGCAATTCTCTTGCCTTAGCCTCCCAAATAGCTGAGATTACAGGCATCTGCCACAGTACCCTGGCCACTTTTTGGTTCTAGTTGTCACTGTTGTTTGGTAGGCCTGGGCTGGATTCAAACCCGCTAGCTCCGGTGTATGTGGCTGGTGCCCTACCTGCTGTGCTACAGGCACTGAGCCAATTTATCTCTATTTAGGTTTGCTTCTTCTACCTCGAGTGTAAACTTCATGTGGACAGGAGAGAGATTTTGTTAGAATTGCTCATTGTTGGCTACCCAAGGCCTAGAATGATGCCTGGCAAATAATAGAGTACAGTAAATATTGTTTGTTGTTGAACAGATGTATATATACATGATACTGAGTGACAAGAATGTTAAGAATGATATAATGATTCTGGTGGTAGAGGTAGAAAAAAATACCATTACCTTTGAGTAAAAGCAAGTTGAGTAAAGTTTTGAGTTGATGGCTCTAAACCAGGGGTCCTCAAACTTTTTAAACAGGGGGCCAGTTCACAGTCCCTCAGATCATTGGAGGGCTGGATTATAGTTAAAAAAAACAAAACAAACAAAAAAAAACTATGAACAAATTCCTATGCACACTGCACATATCTTATTTTGAAGTAAAAAAACAAAATGGGAACAAATACAATATTTAAAATGAAGAACAAGTAAAGTTAAATCAACAAACTTACCAGTATTTCAATGGGA
>CAUYPK010014199.1:0-36912 GCA_963574355.1 Loris lydekkerianus
AAAAATTGTGATATATGTATGCCATGGAATACTATGCAGCCATAAAAAGATGGAGACTTCACAACTTTTATATTTACCTGGATGGAGCTGGAACATATTATATTTCGTAAAGGATGTAAAGAAATGGAAAAAAAGTATTCAAACTACTAAAAACTTCTATCAAAACAATAAATAAAAAACTACAAACTCTATTTAAAATCAAAACAAAAGTCAAGAGAGTATAAGGGAAGCAGAGAGATAGGGGAGGGGAAAGGAGGGGGGATATAGGAGGAGGTAGGCTATTGGGGGGAACTCACCTATAAGTGTTACTTAGTTCAATGTAAGCATTTTACATTGCATATCGAAGTAGTACTCTGAACCTCATAAATGCATAAATGTACAAAATTACGATTTAATCAAAAGTAATTTAAAAAATAAATAAATAAATAAATAATTTTATCTGTTCTTGTTCAAACAACAACAAAAAAAGTAATTGGAAAGGAAAAAAATAAGCTAGTGCATAGAGTGTGAACTAATTAGTAACATACTTTTTGTTCATAGATTAATACATTTTCTTCTCTGTAAACTGATAACAATACTGATTATTATGCACTCTGTAGTATACATTGATTAATGACAATAAAGTTTATGATGAATACTAAGTATTTGAATTTAATAGAAGAGCTTACCAATTAAAAATACTCTTCATGACAATTACTTAGCATCAAAAACAATATATTTGTGTTGATGTGAGCTCATAAACTTTCCATAATACTTTTATTGACTATTCTTTCCTTTGCAACCAATGGCATTTCAGGGTTCTCATTTATTTTTATAAAGTACTTATATTTAAAATGTCACACAACATAAAAGATGTTCCATATTATTTCAAATCATTTCTAATAAGTCCTAAGGTTACTACCATTGCTGTTTTATAATGCACTTGAGTAAAGAGCATTATAACTAAAGTAAAAACTAAGTAAAAACTAAGTTGTTATAGCATCAAACTTGCTAACTGCTAAATTATTATTATAATGAATTTAATATTTCACCTATCCTGAGTTTTTAAAACACAAGAAAAACTTTTAAGAACTCAGGATTATTAAAAATGAGCTAAAATAATAAATGATTCAGGTTGAATCATATATCAGGAAAGCAGATGAAAAAGTTTAACTTTTTACTTTATTTCAGCATTATAAAATTAATACCTTCCCTTTTAAGCACAGAACTCAGCACATAGCTCAGAAGGAACAAAACCAGCAATGAGTACATCAAAATGCATAAAAATTTTAATATTTTATCAGAATTATACATGGAACATTTTTGAATTTAGATAATCATATAGCAATGCTCAAATTGCTGGACCTCAATTTAAGAGTTACCTGTTGAGTGCAATATCACAAATTCCAATCTTGGCATAATTATTTGCAAGTAAGTGGCCAATTATACAATTTTTCTATACTCATGTCTCAACTATTCCTGTGTTGACTATGCTGTACATGATTGCCTAAATGTTGTACCTGAAACATACTACAGTGCTTCGTTAGGGACCGTGTAATTTTTATTCATGCTTCCCTGAAAAGACGCTTCTATAGGAAGAGAAGACAGAGACAGAGTCGTTCTAGATTCATTTGACAAAAATTTTTCAATTTCTTGTTCATTTCTTTATAATGAGTAACATATGCACTGTTAAAACAAAGAAAACTCATGAATGGAGAACTATTTTTATAAATTTTTATGTTTGACACATTTTGACTTAAATATTATTAAATATTCCCTAATTAGAAACACTGATAAGTTAAAATAAGAATACAGAGAGGAATTGCTTATCAATGTGATAAAATAAATGAAGCACTTTATACAGTGACAGGTAAAAATGGATTGAAATTCCAGTATTGATGTCCATATATCATATGAAATTGAAAGATTGCATTCTCTTCCACTGATAATCTAGTTAATATAGTACAAATTGGAGACTGGGAAATATAAAGTATACAGAAAAGAATGAAAGTACTTTTCCTAGAAACTGGCATATATTTGGTACAATTTGTAGGATTCCACTGCATGTTGTTTTTCAATATTCAAATCCGTCTTCATAGTTCTGTATTTCAAGCAACAGTATTCTATATACACAGCAACATTTCAACACATTCGACTATGATGATGGAACTTCCTTACATTTTCCATCCCCCATTCATATGTTTTGGTTGAGGAGACAGCATTATCATTTTTTTCTGGAAAGTGGAGAATTCAAACAATTGATCCTTCCGCTGCCACTGCTGTCAATAGAAAACTCCAAAGGAAACCTCCATGGAGTTGATTGCCCATGTACGTCTCCTGCTCTCATTAGAGGGCTGAATTCTGGCTCATCTGACCTTAGAGTTATAGCTTTGCAAGAGTTTAAGTAAATAAATCTGCCCAGATTGAAAGTTCCGTATTAATGCCATGAACAGTACTACTAAGTTCCATTCTCCTATCAGACTTAGTAGTAGTAAGCCCATAATTTTTTTCCCAAACATTCTTATTACTGTGTCATATCTTGCTATTTGTCTGAACCTTGAAAATGAAGTGATATTATTTTTGTGGCTCAAAGAAGTACGGCACCAGCCCCACATACTGGAGGTGGTGAGTTCAAACCTGACCCTGGCCAAAAACTGCAAAAAATAAAAAAATAAATAAATAAAAATAAATAAATAAAAATAACAATCTCAGAAATCCCATGAACAATAATTTTTATAGCATTTTGTTCTATATACATAATTAGATCTGATAATCTACCTCTTTGTCCATAAATTATCATTTAAATTTTAAAAAAAGCTATTTAAATGGCTTAATTTGTAATAAAAAATTCCTCCCCCATTACTATAATTTATTTTGTGCACATGTTCACACTACAATTTCTATGATCTTTCTTCTCTGAAAATGATTGACAGTGGAGAATACCAACTCTCCTACTAAGACTCAGGTTGGTCTTCCAAAAGGTCCAAAATAATCTCAGCAGAGTCTGACTTTAATTTTATTCCTCAGATCTAAATTATTCAACCCTATATAGTTAATAATTAATATGACACATTAACTAAAGTATCAACTGAGCCGGGACAAAAGGAAACTTGTTTCTACTTCTTTACATTCCCTTTGTCATAATGAGAAAAAGGAAATGACCACATTACTTTTCAAAATATTAGAAGTATGGCTTTGCTTATGTTATGAACAACTGCAGTATTTAGGCAAACACAATACCCATAGAAAACCAAATATTGTGCAGATTCAATGTAATCTACAGATATATTTAGAAAAAAAGAAATCTTTCAGAGATACATTGTCTTGAGAGATGTAGCACTACCTTTATTTTTAGTAATCACACAGTTGACATTTGAGATGGTTGCACAAAAATCTGATTTTTACATCTTAGCTATTGTTTTATATTTGCATAAGTTAGTCTTTTAACGTTTTCCTAGAACCTAGTAAGAATCCTAAACTCTGGATATAGAATTTTCGATGATTTTACAAAATAGATTTTGACTATTCATTATCATCCTTTAAAAATGACTATTTGTTTTATTTTCTGAAGTCCTTCACTGTTTCAAATATCTTTAAATCTGGTTTATTGAAAATCATATGGCAATATGCATCTGGTTTTATCTCTAGATTCTCTATTCTGTTCCATATATCTATAACTCTATTTTTATGCCAGTATCATGCTGTTTTGATCACTATAGATTTGTAGTATAACCTGAAGTTTGGTAACATGATGCTTCCAGATTTGTTTTTATTTCTTAGAATTGCATTGGCTATTAAGGGTTTTTCTGGTTCTATAAGAAATAAATACATTTTTTTCACGTTCTTCAAAATATGATATTGGTGCTTTGATGGGGAGTGGATTAAATCTGTACGTTGCTTTGGGAAGTATGGGCATTTTAAAAATGTTCATTCTTCCTGGCCATGATCATGGTCTGTTCTTTCATTTGTTAACAACATTTTGCTATTTCTTTTCTAAGGGTTTTGTATTTCTCTCTTAGAGATCATTCACATCCTTTGTTAGGTATTTTCCCAGGCATTTCACTTTCTTTGAAGCTACTGTGATTCTTGAAGTTCTTGCAGCACCATTTATTAAATGAAGGAAAGCGTATACTGGGGAAATAGTCTCTATTTAATGAATAGTGAGAATTGGTTAACCACATGTAGAGGACTGAAACTGGACCTGCACTACTCAACACTGACAAAAATTAATTCTTGCTGGATAAAAGATTGATATTTAAAACATGAAACAATAAAAAATCTAGAAGAAAGCATGGGGACACTTGAAAATATTGGCCCAGGAAAATACTTTATGAGGAAGATCTTCCTGGCAAAAGTAGGAACACCAAAAATTAATAAATGGGGCACAGAAAGATAAGAAATATCTGCACCCTAAGGGTACAACAAATAAAGTAAGCAAACAACCTTCAGAATGAAAGAAGATATTTGCATACTATGAATCTAACAAAGGGCTGATAACTAGAATTTACAGAGAATGCAAACTAATCAACAAGAAAAGAACAAACAAACCCGTTTATAAAGGGGCAAGAAATACGAGCAGAACCTTCTCTGAAGAAGACAAATGAATCTCTAACCAACACATGGAAAAATTCTCATTGTCCCCCATCATCAAAGAAATGCAAATCAAAACCACCTTGTTATATCACCTACCCCCAGTGAGAATAGTCCACATCCCAAAGTCTCAAAGCTGCCAAAGCCAGCATGGATATAGAGAGAAGTGAATAATTTTAACTATTATTGGAAATGTAAATTAATATAGCTTCTATGGAAAGAAGTATGGAAAATCCGTAAGGAGTTAAAAATAAATCTTCCATTTTATCTCGCAATTCATTTACAACACTCGCCCCACAATAAAAAAAAAAAAAAAAAAAAAAAAAAACATTTTCCATGCAGACATTTGTGCTAGAATGTTTATCTCAGCTCAGTTCACATTCTCCAAGATGTGGAATCAACTCAAGAGCACATCAAAACATGAGTGGATTAATAAACCATGGTATATGTATACCATGGAATACTGTTCAGCCATAAAAGATGGAGACTTTGTATTGTTTGGATTAACCTGATGGAGGTGAAGAACATTCTCCCGTAAAAAGTATCACAAAAATTAAAATAAAAAAAAAACACACACAAATATCTAGTATACTCAGTACTATAATAAAACCAACAGTAAAACAACCAAATATCCACTAAAAAAAAAAAAAAAAGTCACAAATTTGGGGCGACACCTGTGGCTCAAAGGAGTAGGGTGCCAGTCCCATATATCAGAGATGGCGGGTTCAAGCCCAGCCCTGGCCAAAAACTGAAAAAAAAAAAAAAAAAAAAAAAAAAAAATCACAAATTCAAATGGGAGGGGAGAGAGGATAAGGGAGAGGAAGGAGCAGAGGAGGGAGGGAGATTGGTAAGCTCTGACCTAAGGTACATGATATAAAGTTATACAGTGCACTCCCTGGTTGAAGGACTCAAATACAACTGGTGCTATGCCTAACAAATGCAAACAATGTAATCTAGTGATCTTTACCCTCATATTAATGTAAAATAACTTTAAAAATAACCTTTAAGTCCAAGTTAATGTTAAAAGACATAACAATTCAAATTAGCAATTTTCACTCTTTCCTTTTATTAGACTTTGAAAAGTTGTTTAAATATAAACCTAAATATAAAATCCTAAAACTAAAATAAATAAATAAATGGCCTACAAATTGTTACTAATTACTATGCCTATGACCATACTCCTCCATGTCTATATCCAAGTATCCCTAGATTTATAAGGAGTTATTTTCATTGCTGCAAGATTTTCATATCAAGACTTGAAACTCCGATACTTGTTTTATTTGAGTGATATAATATAAACAAAAGAAGGTGAGTGAAAGCTATCTGTTGATACATTTAGATGTTGGCAATCTAGAATACACCCAGATTCTGTTCAGGACTTTGCCATGAAACATTTTTATATAAATAAGACTAGCTCATGGACAAGGTCAGCAAAATTTAAGTTAATTTTTCCTTTAAATTTTTAAAATGTTTAATTATTATGGGTACATGATAGTTGGATATCTTTATAGCATATATGTGATATTTTGATACTGGCATACAATGTCAAAAAATCAAGTCATAGTTTCTTTTTTCATGTATATTTTTTTAATTTCAGAATATTACAGGGGTATGAATAATTTTGATTACATGAATTGCTTTTGTACAATTTGAGTTAGTTATGTGTGCTCATCACCCAGACATTTTGCATTGTGCACATTAAGTGTGAATTTACTCGTCATCCCCCCCACACACACCATAGTACATATTTTATTCTACAACCATCCCGGCAAAGTATAAAATTTTGCCTTATGAAAAATTGCAAAGAAAATAGAGTTTATATGTAGGATCCTGCCAAGTAAGAATTATTTGGAGGAAATAATTAGGCTTTCTAACCGTCTTCTACATCATCCAATCAAGTGTACACCGTTTAGGATGAATAGCCAGTAACTGAATTAAAATCTATGACAAAAAGTCAACCCAACTCATATGAATATAAAAGAATTTTAAAAACCCACAAATTTTTCATGTAATTAAAATAAAACAATATAGGCTGAGTGCGGTGGCTCACACCTGTGATTCTAACATTGTGAGGCTGAGACTGGTGAATTGCTAGAGCTCAGTATCTACTAAAAATAGAAAAACTAGCCAAGTGTAATGGCAGCAGGCTATAGTCCTGGCTACTTGGGAGGTTGAGGCAAGAGGCTCACTCAAGCCTAGGATCCTGAGGTTGCTGTTAGCTGTGACACTACTACACTCTACCCAGGGCACTACAGTGAGAAAAAAAGAAAAGAAAAGAAAGGAAAGGAAAGGAAAGGAAAGGAAAGGAAAGGAAAGGAAAGGAAAGGAAAGGAAAGGAAAGGAAAGGAAAGGAGAGAGGGAGGGAAGAAAGAGAGAGGGGGGGGGTGGGGGAGAGAGAGAGAGAAAATATATAATATATATAATGCCAAACTTGTCTGGAAACAGGAAATATGACCACTACTCCGCATGCACTCTGTAAAAACCAAGAAAACTTAAATTCTGTGTGTGCTTGGCTAACAACGAATTTAGACAGCTATTATAAACATATTCAGGAAAAATGAAGTCAAGGTATTGATTCAAGACATAGAGTATATCATAAGAAATATGAAAGCCATTAAATAAACCAATATATAAATAGCTCTTTCTAGAGCTGTACTAGCTCTGGATCAGGGTCTGTATCTAGAACGTACCCCGATATTCACAAGCATGCAGAGTGGTCCTTTATATCTTGCTAAACATCTTAACTTCTTGGGAGCTTTTTGATTTTTGTTTGTTTTTAGATCTTTTTTTAATTCTTCTGGTGGGACAGACATTTCACAACATTATTTGAGAATTTGAAGATCACGTGTTTGAATAAAATTTCTAACACAGGATTTCTATTAGGTTTTCAAGGTACTTCAAAGCCATAATCCATGAAAACCCACCCCTCTGTGTATTTCTGTGGTCTTAATAAACCAAGTGAACCTTTCTATTGATGTGCATGTTAAATATTCAGCTTTTTAAAAGCATCTGAAAATTTGTTCCCTTATCTAGGAATTTTTAGGAGTGAGAGTATTAGGAGAAGCCAAATTAAAGGACTGAGTACTTATTAGTAATGTATTATCTTGATGTATGATCTTTACTCATTAACGAGAAAAGAAAATAACCAGGAAGAGAAATAGAAATAAGTGTGTAAAGTGGCAATCTTTGCTTCTGATTTCAGTGGGGTCTTTTTCTGACAGAAGTAGAAGGAGGAAGCTATGCAAAGCTGACTTACTTACAGGCAGTATTTATTGTAATAGTGATATCACCAACACCTGACTATTTTAAACATTATTTATTTATAATGTTATTAAATATTACTAAATATTATGTATCAGTAATAATGTTTACTCCTTTTGTTATTAATAATCATGAATGTCAATACAAATCTTTACTGAGGACTTTGTGTTTGTTTGCCTGTTTGTTTCCAAAAAGAACCATTGCAGCTGCAGATAATACCACTCAAATCTGTGATAACTTGGCATGCGAAGCTACTAGAAAATTTGCCACTCTAGAAGGAGGAAATATTGACCAATACTCTACTTAAAATGAATCTATGTGCTACCCGGTTTTCCACAGCACACGTTTCTCATAACCTGTATTATTTAAATTGACCTTTTCCATCAGCATTTTTGGTTCCCTTGAAGTCCATAAATAATCCCACTTTGTAGTCTGTCTTTGGCATGACAATCAGGTTCTAATTTAAGCTATATGTGTAAATCTATCTCTATATCTATTATATATATATATATATATATATATATATATATATATATATATATATAACCTGTTTGCTAAAATGCTTCCATTTTAATTTCCAATATAGATGCAGTTCACAAATCATATAAATACAACGAATTGTTCAAAACTGAAATTAGACTAGCAGTACCGTTCAACATTTCATATCCTTTCCTGGCAGACACTTTTATTTCCTATTGTTTTAAAGAGAAATCATGGAAAAAATGCACAATGAGTTCTAGAAATTGAAATCACTGAAACAGATAAAATCCCATTAATAATTACATGATTTTCCATGGCTTGTTACCTGTGATACATGATTAAATTACACCAATAAGATAGTCTGAACATTACTATTTTGAGAGTGTCCAACTTTATGAAATAGCTTTCCATTTATAGTAAGAATGTTTTATAAGTTTTTGCCAACCCACTGAATATTTCATAAACAGTGTTTAATAGGTACTTCTAATTATATACTTAATTTGAAACTAAGAATTTTTTTTAATCTTTTCTTCCACCCACAACCACACCAAAATGCAAATATGTAATCAGAATCTTAAAATTATACGGGGATATGAGACTGAATGGGAGGTAACTATGGCCCAAGTTTTGGAAATACAAAAAGTGGACAAAGAATTTGGCAACAAGAGGTGCTGAATATAACCTGTTCCCTGAAGAGAATGACAAGCAGGAGTTTGACAATTTTTGCTCAAAAAAAAAAAAAAAAAAAAAAGATTTGGAGGCAGACCACAACACACAGGTGTGGAATAAAAACAAAATCATGGAGACTATTTCAATCAGTAGGAGATAGAGTTAGATCCCCGGGTCTCTCTCTCTCTCTGTTCCAGAGGTAATACATCCCCTGGGATCTTTTATTAAGAAAAAGAATCCATAGACACTTCTCTAGGGAATATGAGTCTGGCAAAGAACAAGAAAGCGGTATTTTTGACATCATGACTTATTAGCCATTATGGGCTCCAAATGCTGCTAATCTCCTTTCCCTATTTACCTCTCAGTTACACGAGTTACTGGGATAAATTAAAAAAAAAAAAAAAAAAAAAAATTGGACCAATCGTCATTCTTTCCTCAGGGTCAGCTAGGTTGCTTCCTGAGCAAAGCCCATGGATCCCTTACAGTCCATGTAAATGGAGAGATTGATAAATCAATATTATCTTTTACAACAAGAGAAGTTTGAATGTTTTTCCTATGGGGCCCACAAATGTGTTTTCATTGTGCCAAAAAAATAATAATATGATTATAATAAGTTAGGTTACAAAAGAGAAAAAAGCTATACAATTTACATTTTAATGATTTTGATTTTGAAAATAGCCCACATAAGCTACCTTCAAAATTACGTTTCATATTTCTGAGTTGATAAGTTCTGATACTTTAATGATCTTCACACAAATACTTTAAAAGAAAAATAAGCCTGAGAAAAGCATTTCATCATTAGTGGTTTGTGAGATGGAAAATACAATCACACCACACAAAAAGTACATTTTGTGGAAATATTGTCTTTCTGAAAGTTCTTACTGGGAAAAGTTCAAATAAACAGAGAATTTTGATACTGACATGGTTTGCTGATGATTTTTACAGTTTTTGCTTTTATGACAATTTACCTTTCCCCAAAAAACAATGCAAACTGTAAATATAAAACTGAATCTTTGATTATTCTTTACATATGCTATTTCTAGATTTTTCATTAATCTCAATAATGGACTCCATTATTTACTTTGCTATTACTCAAGTTACATAAAATGCCAGTCTTCTTGACGCCTTTCTTATACATACTTCATGTAATCCATTGCAAAACACCTCAAAATACCTGAAATATGTAGTTTGAGCTTATCATTCCCCATTACTTTCACTATTACACCTCAAATTCTCATTTTGAACTATTGCAACTATGATCTCTTTCCCTCCAGCCCTGCGCACCCCAACATAGATGATTACCTATGTAGCAATTAAATTAGTAGTTTAAAGTCAAATACAGTCATTCAATACCCTGCTCAGAAAACTCCAATGGTCTTACAACACTAGTCTTCTTAGTGTTTTTCAAAACTCTATGTAGCAACTCATGTCACACTGTTTGGCACTTAATATCTCTACTCTACACAGATAGTTCCAGGGTTCAAATCTGCATTTATTGAATTCTAATCCTCCATTTTATATGGGTCCTATTCAAAGCTTGCTCCTCTGTAGGCTCTCTGAAAATTCAGCTCACAAAATGTGAATTACTAGGATAAAAATGCATATAAATTTATATAACGTGTATAGATGAAAGCCTTCAGAAAGAAGACCAAAAGATACAGAAGAAAATTTTCCATGTATATGTCTTGGCTCAACAAAGTAAAGATAGCTATGTAGAAATTTGTTTGAACAAAACAGTATGATCTAATGCTAATAGAACGAGTGTCTAGATTCCAGTTGGCCTCTCTGAGCATGCCTTCCTTCCTTCTGGGTATGGATCAGGACTTTCTCTGGAATTGAGGTATGACCTACAGACAAAGAAGGTAGGTACATAATTTCACTATTGCCAATTTTTACAAATAAAGGAAGAAGATAAATTAGAGTAATATGAAGTAATATATATGTAATACATATCATATATATTATATATCATAAATACTATATATGACACATCATATATATTATATCATATATATATATATATATATACATATACAATATATGTGTACATATATGCTTTATGGTGGGCTTTGAGGAAAAGTGTTTCTAATTTCTATTATCTTCCTTGGAGAAGATGGATTCTAGTTTCTATGGCTAGCTCCGGGGGAGAAAAGCACTAAGACAGGAGGGAAGGGGAAAATCAGAGGCAACCTTTTGTTTTTGAGGCCTTCATTTTGGCATATGTTTTTCTGAGCTCCAGCTATAAAAATACATATGACTGTAATTTTACATACAACATACTATGGGTTTATACATCATATAAATATAGGACATATGTGTGTGTACAAATGTTACGTATTACTGATAGGGGGCATATTGAGTAAAGATTTGAATGCTATTTTAATGCCTTTGTCTATTCAGGCTACTGTAACTGAATAGCAGTGGTTTATAAATTGTAGAAGTTGATTTGTTAAGGTTTTGGAGGCTGAAAAGTCCAAGATCAAGATGCCAGCAGATTTAGTGTTTAAAGTGGAACCACTTCTCATAGATGATGCCTCTCGCTGCATCCTTATATGATGAAAGGATCATCCTCATATTATGGGACCACTTTTGTAAGAGCAATAATATCCTAGTAATAAGGTGTCTACCCTCATGACCTAATCACTTCCCAAAGTCCTCCTTTATTAATACCATCACATTGGTGATTAGGCGTCAACAAATAAATTTTAGAGGAACGCAAACATTCAGGCCATGGACGATACCATATAGATCTCCATGAACAGTATAGGATACATGAGACATTTTCTTTTCTTACATATTGTCATCTGTCAAGTGACTAATAAACCATCTAGAATAACCTAAGTAGCACCTCAATAATATTTTTGAATCATCAAATGAACAAAAGACAAACATAGTGATTGTACATTTGTAAATGTTTGTTTTAAAACTATTTTTGAATGTTTTGGTTTTAAAGATTCATCTACAGGGTTGCTACACAGCATAAGAATAAAATTAGCATAAATCACATTTGCTCATACATTAAAAATACTATAGTAAACGCTAACTAATTCAATTTTGAAAGACATCACATGGTTATTTTCCAAATTTATGGTATCTCTGGATTGATAATATCATTTGAAGTTATTCAAAATATTTTATTGCTACTATAACCTAATTTCAACATTTCAAATCTGCTATAATGATCAGTTAATAATCAGTTATTGAAATTCTTCCAAATCATATCTCTTCAATAAGATATTACAAAAATCAAAACCTATTGACTTTGAGGTGGGATTTATTTATTTAATTGTTTGCCTGCTCAGGGTACCTATCTATTGCCTTTAACTTAGCACTGTATGTATTTAAGGAAATCATGTAGCTTTCTAAAAGCTTAAAACAATATATGGTGTAGTCCCCATATTTTCTTGGAGGATTTTTATTGTTTCATGCCTCATACTTAAATCTTTCATCCATCTTCAGTCAATTTTTGTAAGTGGTGAAAGGTGCAGGTCCAGTTTATATCTTTTACCTGTAGATATCACCATATGCTGAATAGGGATTCTTTTCCCCTGTGTATGTTCTTGTTCAGTTTAGCAAAGATCAGCTGGATGTAGGATGTTAGTTTCATCTCATGGTTTTCTGTATGGGTCCAAATGTCCATATCTCTATTTGTGTGCAAGCACCATGCTGTTTTGGTCACTAGTATAACCTTGTAGTATAGCCTAAAGTAATCTGTGGTATATGTATACCATGGAATACTATTCAGCCATTTAAAGAGATGGAGACTTTACATCTTTTGTATTAACCTGGATTGCGGTGGAATGCATTCTTTTTAGTAAAGCATCAAAAGAATGGAGAAGCAAGAATCCAATGTACTCAATTCTAATATGAAGGCAGTAGATGAGCTAATACATGGTGGGGGAGGTAGGACAATGAAGGAGCAGGGACAGGGGAAGAGGGAAGGGTTTAGGGGATCATGTTATATGGCACACCTCTTGGGGATAGAACACAAATATAAGAGGGGCTTTATCTAGCAAATGCAATCAGTGTAACCTAATTCTTTTTACCCTCAAGGAATCCCAAACAAGAAAAAAGTGTAGTCTGGGCATGGTGGCTCATGCCTGTAATCCTAGCACTTTGCAAGGCTGAGGCAGGAAGATTGCTTGAGCTTAGGAGTTCAATACTAGCCTGAGCAAGAGTGAGATCTTGACCCTACTAAAATAGAAAAATATAGCTGGGCATTGTGGTGTGTGGTCTGTGCTTTTATTCTCGGCTATTTGAGAGGCTGAGGCAGGAAGTCTGCTTGAACCCAGAGGTTTGAGGTTGCTGTGACTTAGGCTGAGGCACAGCACTCTATCCTGGGCAACAGAGTTAGACTCTGTCTCAAAAAAATAGAAAATAGTGTTCATACAATATTGTGAAATATTAAAATTGTGAATTTTTCATAGTTGTCTCTATTGTATATTTTTTAAAAGAATGAAAATGATTTTAAATAATATACTTTTGCCTATTTGACAAGGTCTTTAAAGTAAGAAAATGCAATTACTTATCATTAAATCACTTTGATCTTATAATATATATAAGATTAATTGATGTTTGGATACCTGGTCAGCTGAAATAAAAAAATTATTCATGTGTTAATAGTACAGCAATCTTTTCATTCCTAAAACATATTAATATATTAATAAATATTTTAAATAATTTTATTATAGAAAATGTGGTACTAAATTGACAAAATAATTTTCTGACCCAAAATAATATCACTGAAATAAAATAAATACATGAAAAAGAAAGTTTAACCTTGAAATCTGATTATTTTTTTAATTGCAGCATTGAGCTAATATCAAATTCCATTATTCTTAAGGAGGATCTTCTGCCCATATTTGGAAGAATATATATCCACTAATCCTCAATAAATATAAAAAGGTAAAAAAAATTACCATAAGTAATTCTGAGGCACTATTTTCTATGTTTAAACAAAATATTTATTTTGATAATAATCAATAAGATTTATACTGGTGTTCAAAAGTAAATTGATACTTATTACTTTTTAACTTAAAATATCTATCTTATAAAATAATATGAATTTATAAGAAATATTTGTATTTTAATTATTTTACATTTATATTCCTCAATAGATCATTTGCTTGATAAAATTGGAGGTTATTTTTGACATCAACATTTCTTCAGTGACTTATTATGATTTTTAAACATTTTTGTTTTTCTATAAATTGTGAATCACCAAATATAATTGTGGTTCCCCTAGAAATTATCTTTTTGTCAAAGTTAGTTTTTAATAATGATTGAATATCATCCACACAGATCTCCCTGATTTCATAAAAATCAAAATTAAATCATTTATTTATTTATTTTTTATTAAATCATAACTATACCTTAATGCATTTATGGGGTACAATGTGTTGATTTTATATACAATTTGGAATGCTTACAACAAGCTGGTTAACATAGCCTTCAACTCGTTCACTTAATTGTTGTGTTAAGACATTTATACTCTACTCTTAATAGATTTGACCTGTAACCTTGCAATATGCAGCAAAGGTGAGGTCTCACTGATTACCCTCCCTCCACCCAGGTTTTATTGTTGTCTTTTCAGTAATTTTAATTTTACTATTATCTAGTCTTTGCAAAGAACTCTTAGAAATCCCTTTCAATAACATTTTAGCTCACTATTAATTTTAGAAGTGTTCATCAGGACATTTTGTAGTAAGTGGCAAATTTCCTTTACTGCTTCATAAAGTCCCTTTCTACTAAAAATACTTATTTATTATCCCCCCTTTTTTCTTATTTATCTATTTCATGCATTCAATGGGATAGTTAACATACACAGCCTCTTTATAATTCTCAGTATCAACTTGAAGTGCTTTAATATAAGTGTGTAAGAATTCACAGAATAAATTAAAAAACAAAACAAAACACTTAGTGCTTTGTCGGGAGAAAGTCATATGACACTCCAAATCAAAGCCAATAATACGGGAATATAATTATCTGACATTGTAAATTAACACAATATTGAATTGGGAAAGCAGTCATAAGGAAATGGTGAATATTTTAAAACTCTTTTAAATAAATATAATTTTAAAATAGTAGTGTTCAAATTTCATCATTTAAATTTCATCATTTCTATGCAAGCATAATAACAATTACTTGGCAAAAACTCTAAATGATATAGTAGAAGACTGAAATATACTTTAATTACTTCACATTTATATAAATTTATCATTTACTCTCCATTATTACATTTCTACAATATATATAATTTACTTACAATTTACAATCTGATCTTCAAGTTATAGTGTCTAAGCTGACATCAACTTAGCACCCTTTATAGTTCATAGTTGACATCAATCCATATAAGTTCTACAAACTGCAATGTGTTTTTTATTCATAACAAATTCTAATATTTGCTGTTAACATAACAAATGTTATCCTTAGTGGCTGCTACAATGACTATATGTTTAAGATCAAAATGATCACTTGAATATTATAAATTACCATTAACTATTACTATTTCTTTTATAGTTTAGATGATTGGAGTAAAGATCTCAGCAACTTGATGACATATCATGAAGGGCATCACTTAGTACAGAGTTGGAATTATTTTAGTTTGTGCATTAAGGTTTGAGATCTTTGAAGTGCCCTCAACTTACAATGAAGGCAAAAATTAGAAAAAGGTCTACCATTGTTATTTAGACTCTGGTTACCTAATATCATTTGACATAAGAAAACCTGACAATATACCAAGTCTCCAATGTTTTCACCATATTAAAAATATAATCAGGTATCATATTTTTAAAATTTTGACAGTTAAAGAAAAATCTCAGCTGTGATGGTCTTGAAACTGATAAGATTAGCAATCAAGAATGTACATTCCCTAATTACAGAGAAAAAAGACAATAAAAATAATCATAAAATACTATTGTAAAGCTAAATTTTCATCTAATTACATTGTGCTTTCCTATGAATTGCTTTTAACAATACTTTAACTTTTTCATAAGAAATTTTGAACTGACAATTTTCCATAGAAAGTTTTGAGAGTTCCTTCCTGTAGTTGTATCACTCTAGGATGTCATTTGAATTATTTCTTAAGGTCAATGTATAGAATATTTAGAAAGTAGTTCTGTAAAAACAACCATTTTTTTTCTGAAGTAAATTTTGTAAACAAAATAAAAAATGTATAAAATAAAAAATGTGATATGAGCATTTAAAAGATTAATTAACGAATTGAATTTTCATTTAACAAAGTATTTGGAAATAAAACATTGTCATTGAAGAGAGCATTGTCTTCTTACTCCCATACCCGGGAATTATCAAGCTTAATAGTTATATGTAAAGTGGATAATAATAAAAGGGAATCTTTCCTTACCACATGTAAAATTAAATCTCTGTGTTGACATTTTCTCAGAAGGGTATGACACTATTAGTGTCAAGGTCCTCAGAAGGTTCGTTTTAGCAATCTCTTGTACCTCTTTACTTCTAGAAAACCATATTCAACTGCAGAAGTGGTTTCTTGTAGCTTGCATAATGAAGTTTTCTTGCATATTTTAACACATTTTCTCCTAATGAGATATGTATCTTTATGGGGTAAAACAAGATACTTTGATATGTACACATTGTAGAAAGATTTGATTAAGCTATTTAGCTATCCATTACATCATCATTTATATTTCTATATTTTTTTTACTGTAGGACATCAAAAAGCTATTCACTTAGCAGTTTTAAAACATATATTAACTGTGGTCACCATGTAAAGCAATACATCACTAACTCTTACTGCTCCAGTCTAACTGAAATTGTGTACCTCTTGGCCAATACCTTTTTTTTTTTTTTTTAAATATATTGAAAATGTTATCTGCATATTTATGAGGATTGTCCAGAAAGTATCCAGCCATCTATGCATCTATGTCTCTACTTTTATATTACACGGATAGATACTTTCAAGACAGCTTATATATATATATATACTTTCAAGACTGCATATATATATATATGCAGTTATATATATATAATATATATAAAGCATTATATATATACTTAATGCTTTTAATATATATAAAAGCTATATATATAGCTTTTATATATATTAAATATATTATTTATATATGTATATTATATATATATTAAATATATATATTTTATATATATATATATATATAATATATATATAGCAGTTTTCAAATTAATTCAGAAATGCTGCACAAAAGTTCCATGTATTTGTAGGAAAAAATTCTGTTAGAAAAAAAAATAGGTTAAGCTCAGCCTTATTTGTGTTTAGTATTCTTAGAACTTTGTTAATAAAACTATGCATTATAGGCATTTCCAAATTCAAATCAAAAAGTACATAATATTAATATTAAAATTCAAAATATTTAAAAATATTTAAAATAAATATGTAAATTTAAAATATTGAATACATATAGCACCTTGAAAGATTTATGTGCATTATGTATATGTATTATGTCTATGTGTCTATGTGTGTTTATCATCTGTATATAGTAGTATATATGTAATAGATGCATGTATAGTATATATAGTATATTGTAGATAATAAAAGACAGATGCTTAATATTCTTCTTCAAAGTATGAAACAAGAATATTTGGAAAGGTCAAAATAAAAAACTCTCTTTTTCCATTTGTGTGTTTCTGTGGAGTAGCTAGGGGATTTTCCTTAGTGTTTCCTATTATCAATGACTATTATCTTCTCTACCCTTGCCATAGCAAGAGGAATATTAGAAAAAGAAATATGCCAGGGGGAATTAAAGAGCTGTCTAATGGAATTGTGGGGAAAATCTAGTATTTTTTTAGTTGTACATCTACCACTTAATAACTGCTGTATGTTCATCATGACTTTATACTACATCGAGTTTAAGAAAAATAGTCCAAAGTTGGGTGATACCTGTGGCGCCAGTGGGTAAGGCGCCAGCCCCATATATTGAGGTTGGCAGGTTCGAACCTGGCCCTGGACAAACTGCAACAAAAAATAACTGGGCGTTGTGGCGGGCTCCTATAGTCCCAGCTACTCCTGAGGCAGAGGCAAGAGAATCACCTAAGCCCAGGAGCTGGAGGTTGGTGTGAGCTGTGACACCACGGCACTCTACCAAGGGTGACAAAGTGAGGGTCTCTCTAAAGAAAAAAATGAAAGAAGAAAGAAAGAAAGAAAGAAAGAAAGAAAGAAAGAAAGAAAGAAAGAAAGAAAGAAAGAAAGAAAGAAAGAAAGAAAGAAAGAAAGAAAATATCCCAAAGTACCTTGTGTATGGGTCAAAACATGATCATCTAAGTTGTGTGTTTATTTATGTTGTATGCTCTTATTTTCTACATGGGTCTTCAATGTTTTATAGTAAGGTTTGGGATGCATTCGAGTGGCAACACTGCATGATTTAAAAGAATACTTACTGAGAAAAAAAATTCATAAATTGACAGTCAGTAAAGAGAAGGGTTTGGGCTCAGGTCACTGTTTTCTCTTTTCATCCCACATCTCAGAGTCAGGGTGAATTCACTTTCAGTCAATATTTATTCCAGTGCAGGGACCATCCCCCTCTCAGGCCTATGTATGCTCCATTCTTTCCATATTGTTTATGACACGGTGTGAAAGCAACTTTGCTAAGAGTAGTACTAATTAAACTGCTTGACACCTAGTTTTAATTATAGTGTGCCTATTTTTGAGAGTTTTCTGGGACAACATCTGCTCTGTCCCTGGGGATTTGTAACAACATTGAGATGTTTGAGCTCCATTAAAGATGAGTAATGTAAATAGTGTGGAATCAACCAAAAATTCCATGAAAAATGATCTTAATTTTACCCTCTGCTGAGAAGAGAAGGGATTCCCCTTGTACTCGGGCAACTTAAGACTGGGAACTCAGGGCAATGTTAGTTCAATTTATTGAACTACTCTGAATCTGCTTCTTCTGTCAATCTCATTCAATATTTCAATTGACACAAACATGGAACAATTTTTGTTTCCACTTTATTTTCCTTTTAGAAACTGACCTAGTTAAATGGTGACTGCCACTAATGTCACTCAAAGACATCAGTTTTTTGATAGGGCTAGTGGGTCATGCCATTTCATTTAGAGTTTACTCTCCACAGTGTATGCAATTGTTTCGAATGGCACGGCAAAAATGTTTTTCACCCTTAAGAAATTAGAGATCATACAAAAATGTCCAGTTGTCACTAAAATTTTCTGCTGACAAGTGTCATGGCTGAAAATAACATAGAAGCATAAAAATATCTTTGTTGAATTACACAATTCAGAGAAGTTCCTATTTAGTTATACTGCAGTAAGCCAAAAAGTTGATTGCATCTCTTATGCAGTGATTTTGTTTTTGTGAGGGATCTCCCAAAAGTTTTACCTTTACAGCATCCAAGATATATTTGTACTAGGTCTCTATTAATTTTTTAAAGAATAATAATTTTAAAATAAATATTTATAACTGTAGTTCAAACAGAATTAGAGACACTTAGTAATTCATCTGCATTCACATAATTGAGAAAAACAAGGCTTGTTTATTCTAATTTTGTTTCATCCTTCAAAGTAAACCTCTGCCCTCTAATTTTAACTCTCAAGGAAAACCATCAGAGTCATTCCTTCCCTAGCAGCTGCAGTCTGGTCACCGCTGCTCTAACACTTGCTATATCCCTGACTGGTTAATTTGGGGGGGGTAGATATGTAGGAGACCTTGGTCAACTGAAATTCTGATACATAAGAAGGTAAAGATTTTAATGATTTTCTGCCTGAAAGTAGGGAGTAAACCCTGTTATTCTTGGGGTCTCAGTCTCTAGGAATCATATTCAGATCATTATAGGCTGTGGCCTCTGTTTCTTATCTCTGGACTCTCTGCAAAATTCTTCCTCATTAAATTCTTTGGCAAGTTTTAAAGCATTCCCTGGGAAGTATGATTTTTGGAGGCTGAGCATCTTCCTCAGCCTCTTATGTGACTCAAAGGTCATTTCAAATCTGAGAAGGACAGAAATATGTTGTTCTCAGGGGTGATTATTTGGAAATGCAAATATCTCAAAAGCAAGCATTTCATTTTTCTTTTTCCTTTTATTCCTGTCACTTGCTCATGCTAATTGCCATACCAGCAGGACTTGTTGATGTTTGTGTTTATTTTTTGCAGCCATGTTTTTAGATTTTGTATTTCTAGCTACCTTCAGAGATTTATCTCTCCCTTTCCCTTTCTTTCTCTCCCTAAAGGAAAGTAATTTAAGCCTAGCAGGCTTCTGTGGATTCGCCAAACACTTAGAAAATTTGTTTTGTGTCATTTAGTCCAATTAAAAGGATTTTACTTGGTAATGGCAATCTTTTTTCATGGTTTCTAGTTATGAATGTGACAGCCATACCCCTTGATTTGATCTTAGCTGCAAGCTGAGCTTCAATCTGCCTTGTTGATGAAAGACTATGCTAATTGTATGACTATTTGGGATTGAGAAGCAATAGTTTATTCATGCCCTACAAATTACTAAATTTGTGGATTACTTCTATTTTTTTCCCATTTTCAATTTCAAATTAGCCAACTATTTTACAATTGTATGTCTTTCTTGTGGTACCACTTTATTGCACAAAGCAGCCAACTCACAACGGCCAAATTCAATTTTCTCACCTCTTATTTCAGAAATACATATTTTCCTTCCTAAAAATGCATATCGCCCTGCCCCCTATAGAAGATTTTTTTTTTTTTTTTCCAACAAACTTCTCATTTGCAAGTGACTCGTATTTTATGCTTTTTGTTATGGGTGCCCTTTGACTGTAGCTAAAACTTTATGTTATTTAACAGGGTATAGGTGACACAATATATTCTACTGTCAAATGGCTTAAGAAAAACAATGGGTATATATAATCTCATAGTTCTGACTTTGGGTTTGATTTAGGGAAGGGACAATGTTCCACAGTTCCAGACCAGAGGAGCCTGAATCATCATAAACATAGCCGATTCTGTTACCAGAATCCCTTTGCCAGGTGCTTGGTCTTGGAAATTAGAAGACTGAATCCCCAAACCATCTCCAATAAGCCAAAGGATCGATAGATAAGATGAGAATGAAGACAAAGCCTCTGGCACGGTGGATGGGGGTCCCGAGCAGAAGCCCATGTTCAGCCCTCTATCTAGGGGTTTGTATACAACTTTTCCTACCCTTCAGGCAGGGAGGTCTGGGGAGATGGAATGTATGTCTGAAATAGTACATCACAACCATTGGCACCACAGCCTTGTGGGCAGAGGTTAATTTTCAAACTGCCTTTGTGTAGGAATGCAGTCCTGTTTGGGACATTCTGGCCCTTCCTGGGAGTGGTAATTTACATGGAACATTGATCAAGCTGGTTTATGAACCTGTTTGGGCCCAGAAAATGGGATGATCTGTGCTCAGCCCTAAGTGAAGGAGACCTGCATCAATTCCATGACAGAAATAAGCAGAGACCTTTGGATGGCATTATAACCGCTTCTGCTATCAGCAATAAGAAATTCCTGCTCACATCCCATTGAATAGAAATGATCATAAAGGGTCCTAGGGGTGAAGCCTCACATTTGTAATCCTATCACGCCAGGAGAACAAAGCAGGAACTCGCTTGAGCTCAAGAGTTGGACACCAGTCTGAGCAAGACCCTGTTTCCACCAAAAATAGAAAAGTCAGTCAGGTGTTAAGGTGGGTGCCTATAGTCCTAGCTACCCGGGAGCTGAGGCAGGAAAATAATTTGAACTCAGGAGTTTGAGGTTGGGTTGCTGTGAGCTAAGTTGATGCCAGGGCATTCTAGTCTGTGTCAACAGAGTGAGATTCTTCCAAAAAAAAAAGAGAAGAAGAAGAAGAAAAGAAAGCATCATACAGTCTTGTCAGCCAAAAACAAACTCAGGATGAGAAATTTTAACATCTGTTTAGAAGTAGACGTGTCAGCAGAACTATGTGAGAAGCACTAAGGCCCACTACATGGCTACGCAGGCAGAGACGTAAAGTGCACCACCTGTGTACACTACAAAAGAACAACGTAGACACTTTGGAAATGCAGAAAGGGAAATCATAAAACATGTAGTCTAAGAGAAAATTTCAATCAGGACACCAACATTTGTAAATGATACTAAATAATCATTAAAATTCTATCTATGAAGTTTAACACAACTCTTCAGAATTGAATTATTTAAAAAAGGTAAGTATGCTTACCACAGGATGTTAAATTATCTATCTAAAACTGAATTAGCAGGCAATTATAAAATATAAGACAATGAAAATTAGGAGAACATATTTGGTGATAAAAGTTATGAGCGCTGTTTATTGTTAATATCAATGTAAGTGTGTGTGAAGAAAGTATTTTAATATTTATTATATGTCAATAGACATAAGCAACACAATGCAAATTCCAATAAAAACATGTACATCAATATGTTACACCTCATATAACTAAATTTCAAAAAACCCTAGCCAAGGTATAAACCCTGGAATATAGCTAGAATATGACTAATGAATCCTCACTCTCAGGAGAAGCACAAAGGAACAGCTGAATAAATAGAGTCTTGAGAATATGAACCAATGTTCCTGTATGTTAGCAGAAGCCAACTGAGGTGATACAGAGCACAGGAAAATGATAAAAACAGAAGAAAGCTGAAATTCTGCTCTTCACCCTGTCATCCATAAGGTAATCACAAAAAGAGTCAAAGCAGATCAGTTCAAATCTCAGGATTTAGTTTATATGGCACTCAGATTAAAATGTAGAGTCGTGATCAGCAACCAGGCAAACTCTGCTGCCTCCCCTGGTCTTCATTCCCACCACAACTCCCTGCCCGTTATCTCTGTGTCCTCAGCCTCACCGCCACCCTGGCTTTGCTTTTCTAGGAAAATTCTCTCACCACGTGGACTTTGCACCTGCTCCTTCTTCTGCCTGCCTGGTCCTCCCTCAAATATCTACTATTTTACTCCAGCACTGTGGTCTGCTCTGCTCTAATTATCAAACTGTCAGAAAATACATCTCAGGCTCCCTTTGTAGAGCAATAGTTTTTATCAGTGCCTTCTTGCCTCCTTGGACTTATAAAATTCTGACACGTCACCTGTTTCTTTGCTTATTTGTTTATTCTGTCTGTTCATTTGAATGCTACCTTCAGTTATCCAAAAGATTTAAATTTTTTTTTTCACAGCCAGAATCATACTACATACATATATGTCTGGAACATACTAGGAGTTCAAAAATAGTTTATAGAAGGAAAAAGTTAACAAATCTACCTTCTTTCCTTCTCTCCTTTCCTTTTCCCCTTCCTTCTTTCCTTTCCCTCTTTATCAAGGATCTTCAAACCACTTTAAAAATAATTCTATTGTGAGCTCGAATCAACTGGAGTTATTTGCTGGTTGCTAATAATAAAATTTATGTGAAATCAAGGATACATTGCCAATAGATTCTTATCATCAAAGTAAATGAGATAACAGAGAAAAAAAGAAAGTATGGGGAAAAATACTTAAAATACTGGATAGGCAATTTTATACCCCAATAGTAGATGTTTATTTACTATATTTGTTTGTGCACTAATTTCTCTACATGGCCTGTAATTATACCTTTAAAAATTAGCTTCAAGCTATCAAGATATTTAAGCAAATTTATGATCTCTTATGTTCATAAAAATTTTAGGACCTATATGTATGCATAGATATGCTCATATACACTCATGGACTAACATTAGAGCTACTAGCAATCCCTTTATCATAAATAAGTAAATTAAAATGCAATTATTATAGACATTTACAGAATAAGAAGATACTTGCAATGCAATTTGACATATATATTTTTTTAATTTATGACTCCACATGCTCCTCAATTTGAATGTGCTTTAAAGTTATAGAGCTCAGGCTACCTGATCAGGGCCTCTCTTTGTTAAATTTGCTGCAATATTACAGGTCCTTTGGTGTTTCAGATGAAGTTTGACATACATTATTGTATTCCTCAATATATGTTGATTATTGCTTACCAAGTACCAACCTCTGCCTTATTAGCAAAATCCTTACTTTATGCATAATGACAGATTTTCTAGATAGACCACTACATCCCTTAATGACTGACATCAAGGCTAGAATTGCTGTGAACAGCATGTAGAACTTGCATGGTGATGCCTCTAGCAACACTTTTAAAATGTAAGTGGGCTCACTGGTGCATATTTTTTGCCCTTTAATCTTCCTTTATTTTTTGGTCAAAATCTGGGTCTAATGCTGGCAGGACAGCAGCTGTCCTGTGAAGCCAAGGCCACTAGCTTCACAAAGAAGAAAGAAAGATGCTGGGTTTTTAATACCATCCAAAAAAATGCTAAAAAATATTTCTCCAGGCTTCTTTCCTATGAATTTCTTGTTTGGTAAGAAATAATTTTACTTATAATTCCTAATTATGTAGAAGTCAACCACCTAGATCAACATACAGAGGAGGTCAACACAAGGAACTAGACCTATCATACAAGTACGTACATGTAGTGCCTGTGATAGAATCAGGTTACTGACCCACCCAGGAAGGATCCCTTTCCAGGGAAGCATGTCCCTCCCAGGAAATAGTGAATGGACCAGTCCAGACCTCTCTAACCTTGTCCCACCTACCGTCCCAGGTAAAGCTACGGACAGACCAATCCTGGCTGCTCTAACCCTTTAAATCCCTATTTGCCACAGCCCACTTGTGGATCTCTCGCCACCTCTACTCCCAGTGGAATAAAAGCACTTTGATTGCAAAAATTGGATCTCTGCCTTCCGTCTGTCTCACACCTGAGAATGATTTTTATCTTTGGGTCCGGAACCTTTCAGCATGTCCAGTCTAAGAAAATAAGATCAACTTAAGGAGATGGTCAGTTTAGGAAGGTGGCCTATTATAGAGGTTCTAGTGTAGTTTTAACCCTTTTTACGGGGGGGAGTTTTCTTACACAAACCCTCCTTATAGCTCACACATTGTCTTCTTTCAGTTCATTTTTAAGAGAACTGAAAAAGCTAACCAAGTTTCCTTTCTGTCAGTTTCAATTGTTGTCTATTCTTTGATGTTTATCTAGAAGTCTTTACCATTAATTACATAATTTCCTCTGCAGAGTGTTCTAGTATTATGAAAAGTAAGGTTTCAATTCAAGTTCTGTCCCAAATATAACATTTCAACCTAAGACCATTAGGTAGATAGAAAGAATTCAAGCTATCATAGGAAAAAAAGAAAAGAAAAGATGGTTGAGTGTTCTTCCTTCAGGCCTTCTGGAGCAATTGCCCCACCAGGGAAGAACAAGGGCAGGTGTGTCGGTGCTGTCTCAACTTAATTGTGCCTGAATTAACTACCACACTTAGGAAAGGAGGAAGTTCTGAGAATCTGCAAAAAGAATGCAGGGAATCTCCCAATACAGGCACAATAGGATTGGAAAAGTGACCTACTCTAAGGTTAATGATCGTGGTTAACTGCGCATTCAAGTGGTTCCATAGTGAAACCTCTGAACCATAAGGAGGGCCAAATCTAGATGGCATAAAACAGGACCCCAGGCCATACCCAGAGCTTTTGGACCTTGTCTCTGGCAACTTTGTCCTGTAAACCTGTATCTTCCTCCTCTCTGTATATATATCCTTTTCTTCCTCAAAAAACTTTGTTTCATGCTTGCCTTGCTTTTGCTGTGTCTTGTCATTCTTCAGCCAAGATCACCCCTAGAACAGAGGAGGCAGACAACTACCTGAACTAGAAAAAGCTTATTCAAACACTGGTTCATGCAGGACAGTGTGTCCTTTCCCATGAAAAATACATCACTTGGGTACCCAGTAAGTTAAAATAATCTCATTTTACATTATTTTCATTAATATTAAAAATGTCTTGAAATAGTAAAATATATATATATTTAACAATATCGTCAAATCCCAAAGAGACCAGCTGGCATTTCAAAGATTTTTTGTGTTACCTAATAGTTGGCCTGTACTCAAAGCAATTTACTCTCCTGCGGTACACATTCTTATCACTCGTAAAGATTAATTTCAATGATTACAATGAAGGATACAGCCTTGGAAATTCACAGAGGTTGACACATAACTCAGAGACAAGTCAGTGCTAATCAAGAGATTTTGAAGCATCACATAATGCGACTGCCGAAAGAAACCCAGTTAACACAGATCAGATACAGAGGAATTTGCCGTTCTGATTACATTTTACAGACAACTGTCAAAAAGCTCAGGTCAATAGTGCAGTGATATGTACATATGTGTGTGTGTACTTTTTACCTAAATGAATGAATTTGAAAATTTTTCTTGAGTTTGACCATCTCTGACACTTGTGGTGGAGAGGACAGGGCGCGAGAAAAAGCAAGGAAGAAAGCAGACAAAAAGAAAGGAAAAAGTATGTCAGCATGTTTACCTGATTTTCAGCAGTATATTGTACATTATATGAATAAAATTAAAATATGATTTTAGGCAATATAATTTATACTCCACCTTTACTTTATATTTTAACTTAGAATTTGTGATCTCTAGAAGCCAAGAATCTGTAATACACATAAACACACATGAGGCCATTGCTTTCCGTCAAAAATACTTTGATTTATGCAAATGGATAAATTGTGCATAATGGCTTACATCTCAAAATTCAAAATTGTAGAAGTGGAAATACATAAGTGTCCACAAAGTTCATGTGTAATTTAAATGTTGCACTCAAACTTTATTATACCAAAGGAAAAATTAGAAAGGTATTTCTCTGTTAGCCTGCTGCTGGGATTCAATCTGCCTGAGTTTCTTTATCTTAGTAACTTCTATTTGTTATTGATTTAGTTCCTACAACTATGTGAAAGTGATAGCATTTAGTGCAATGGTTGACACTCAGTGAACACTCTAAAATATATATATATATATATATAATTTGCAATGTAAAAATACACAAATGACTATAAATGAAATGCTAAGGACACTGAATCAAACATTGCATCTTATGGAATATAAAAACAATAGATCAGTTAGTATATAAATATTGGTAAAAAAGGATTGTGCAAGCCATAGACTGCATGCTGGATGGAGATAGTTTACACAAACTGCTTTTTTCTTGAATGCAGACTGGCTGCATATTATTTAAGTAGCACTTTAGACACTAGAGATTTCTACAAGTTAGGCTGTGGTATAATATGAAATATGTTTGTTGTTTACCCTTGGTTCCTGACAGTGTTCCTAAAACCCTTGGAATTTCCTGAGTGAGAGGAGTGGCTTGTGATTATTCTTAACTAACCCTTTCAATCATACCTAAGTTTATGCTAATGAGGTAACTTAAGGTAGGGCCTCAATATGCTCTCAGGATGGGACCCCTCACCAGAAAAACCAAGATATTTAAGATTTGAAGCGTTCAGCCCCACTGACCTTTAGCAAAAGGGTGGAATGCTAAAGATTAAAACTCTATAATGACTCCTGAACACTGATATATACTAAGTCTCCAGATTGGTAGACCTCATCTAGGTGCTGGAAGGGTCATGCACTAAAACTCCACAGAAGCAGAAGCTCCTGTACAGAAGACCCTTCTGGACTTCACCCTACCTAATTCTTCATCTGTACTTTGTATTACATTCATTGCAATGAACAAGTAAATGTAAGCAGAGTGTTTCCCTGAGTTCTGAGCAATTTTAGCAAATTATAAAATCTGAGAAATGAATCATGGGAATCCCAGTGGATCAGAATTATGAGAAGCTGGGACTCTTGCGATTGTTATCTGAAATGGGGATAGTCTTGTAGGACTTAATCTTTAACTTCTAGGATCTGATATTAACTGCAGGTAGATGGTATCAAAATTGAAGTGATTGTAGAGCATGAATCTGGTGTGGAAACTGGTTGGTGTGAGGAAAAAACTTGCATATCTGTGTCAAACATGTTCTGTGCTGAATGTGGGTATTCAGAAGAAAAACAGTTTGATTTTTTTCTTTACCTAGGTATATCAGACAATCCATGGAGTTACCATCCTTAAAACTTGGCAATAGTCTCTCAGAGATCGTAGAATTACCCACGACCATGATTCTTAAAGTCTCGGGATCTCTCAGCTCAGTCTACATCTATCTTCCTCATCTCTAATTATCTAATCACTTTCTTCTCCGTCACTATGTTCCAACTTTTCTGTTTATATTGCAGACCCAGGGATAATGCTATGGGTTTCTTTCTGCATGTGTTTGTGTGAGAGAGAAAGAGAGAGCTATTTTGTCTATTTCCTTCTTCTGTTACACATTTCCAATGACAGAGTATTATTTCAGTATCTACGCCATATCACATACTTTTCAATTACAATCTACCTAAAACGGCCTAACTGGTCACTTTATGCTTAGTTGTAATATGATCCTTGTATTTGTCTACTTGTCCTATAGGTTGACTAGCCCACCTAGAACATAAGCTTCATGAATTCCAAGACCCCCAAAGACTAAAGCATACTCATAGATGTAGATATATACATATAGACATAAATAGACATAAAATATAATCTTCTGAAATTAGACACAAAGACTGCTCTTTGTCTTAAAAGAAACAAATGGCTTTTATTCTTTTATATAAATATTAACAAATATGTCATTTCAAATAAAGAAATGAGTTAACTTTAGTCTTGGCTACACTTGAGTATATCTTAGCTATATATTTCCTGAAACTTGTGAATTTATCTGCCCTTATTATGAAAATATTGCTCAAATAAGGTTGATTTTAATATCAAATATATGATCCTAAAACCTTAGCTATACAAAGAAATTTTGTGAAAATTAATATTAACTCATCATAATTAAAATGTCAATTGTTTTTTTAAAAAATACAGTAGTTAGACTATTTATTCTCTGTTAATTTCAACCCTAAGTAATTACATACCTGTCAATTATGTATTAATCATGTCAGTTTAAATCTAACTAGAATGTCTGGTCTTGCCATATCTGGTTATTTTGTCATCCCTCAAAAAGAACTAAAGTGTTTAAATCTGAAACAGAATCATATGTATAAGGTAGAGAAGACTATATTTATTTCTCTTCATAAATCAGAAAAATTGCAGAATATTTAAAAATGAAATACTTGTGGCCTGCAAAATAGTGTTAAACAAACCGTATTCTTGAAGATTCAAGAGATTGAAGAGTTTTAAGAGAGAGCCAGAAAAGCTACTTTGAGGTTCATGGTAAACAAAACAGACAGAGGCTGCTATTTGGAACCATTTGCCACTTGAAAATTTTCAGTGTTTATAATATTTTTAGAACCATATGAATTTTAAAATAACCATTTTAAAATGTTTTAGTAGGTAAATATTAAAGTAAGAGCAAATAAGTTCATTTATTGGTTTGATTTGATCCAAGATAATGATGAAATAATGACATGAAGCAAGAGCATAATTTCCAACAGATTTGGTTGAATAATTTCAAAAATTATAAACATTCAATAATAGAAGCACTGTGCAAATTCTAGCATTTATCTCTTTTCTTTCTTTAATATAAAGGAGGTCACATTAATAACCTAAATGAGTTTCTTTTTGAGTCTGACTACATAAAGAAAATCTTTCTTTCCAAATTAATTTATCTGAGGTGGTTTAGAGGAGCAGAATGTTCATAGGACGAGGGTTAAGAATTAACTGAGTTTAATCACAGTTTTCTTCTGAACAGTTTTGTACTTTCTTTTTTTTTTTTTATGATTTATTTAACAAGTCCCACATTGAAGGACATTTGGGTTTTTCTAACCATTTGCTACTCTGAATGATGCTGCAGTCAGTACCCTTGTATATATGTCATTTTTTTTCTTTTTTTTTTTATTATAGATAAAAAATATGCACCTTTCAATACACTCTAAGCCACAGTTTTTCACTTGAAAATTTTACATAAATTAATTATCCTAACTGCATGTAGCTTGTGCAAACATTTCAAAGTTAATAAGCTAGTTACAGAGTGATTGCAGGATAAGAAGCAGATAGAATGAATCCTTATGACAGCTACACTCACTTTCTCTATGAGTCATCACAAGTAAGGTTCCAGAAAGCAAACGATTTATACAATTCACACGTTTGCTTTCTGGAACCTTACAATTCATACAATTTGTATGAATATACAATTGCATATTTCTTTTATAATGTACCTAACTTTCTAAGTGATGCTATATTTTAAAAGTGAATAAACAATTATTTATGGACAAATGATTGCATAAAGTGACATTTTCACATTCTTTCAGTTGTTAAATATATAATTGTATTTATTTATTTTTTTAATTTAGTTCAGAATATTATGGAGGTACAGATGTTTTGGTTATGTAAATTACTTTTGTACTATTTGAGTTAATTTATGTGTGCCCATCACCCAGACAGTTTGATTTATCCTATATTGTACCATTCAGTCTGAATTCTTTCTTGTTTATTTATTTATTTATTTTTTGTTTTGTTTTTGAGACAGACTCTCATTTTGTTGTCCTCACTAGAGTGCAGTGGTGTCATAGCTCACAGCAACCTCAACCTCTTGGGCTCAAGCTATCATCTTGCCTTGGCTTCCCAAATAGCTGGGACTATAGTTGCCTACCACAACGCCGGCTAGTTTTTTTTAGAAACATGATCTCCTTCTGGCTCAGGCTGGTCTAGAATTCCTGGGCTCGGGCAATCCACCCACCTCAGCCTTCCAAAGTGCTAAGATTACAGGTGTGAGCCACTGCACCTGTCCCTTGGTCTGAATTCTATTTATGTTCTCCTGCTTTCTGTTTAGGGATAAAATACAACCACAATTTTGTAAAATATAGCCACAATATAAACATGTTTCTTTTTCTTCACCTTTAAAATTTGTCCTATGAATCCAAATTATTCAAAATTTTTAGTGTTTATAATACTATGATGTCTTTTATGTAGCTGAAACTAGAATACTATTTGGAAAATACAACTTAAGTGTTCTCCTTGACTTCACCTGTCTGGTGAAGAACAGCAAACGGAAATTATTACTCACTATGCTAACAATCAGAAATGACTTTTCAGAAGAGACGACTGAGATGAATCCTGAAGGGGAACAAATACCTGGAAAACAGGTATATTTATGATCATCTCGGAGAATAAGGAGAGTTAGGCATTACTTAAATCTCAGTTGTAAGGAAGCATAGAAATCCTTGAAAAGGACTTGGTCTGAGTTTTGCGTATGAGCAGGTACATACAGGTGTTTCTGTGTGGATGTTGAGATGGAAATATTAAATGGTAGAGAGAAAATTTTACTTGGACAAATATGAGAAGAGGAAAGAATGTATGTAAATTGTACGCCAGTAATAAAATAGTTAATTTTTGCATGAAATGTAAGGTTTTAATTAAACCAATCACTTGAAAATTATATACATGAAAATAAATTAAATATACATACATACATATTATTAAATAAGAATTAATATTTCCCTGTGTTAAATTAATATATAAACACTAAAAAACGACCTACTATACACGTGCCTTCGTACGAGAAAGAGAGGGAAACACACATATTCTGTGGTTACTTCCAGTGGAGGCTTTGGCATTTGGTCAAGTGTCCTTTGATTTAAAAATTTCTAAGCACACTGAGACTAATAAATGAGATTATACTCATCTTTTAGACATGTCATGTACAACTCATCCTTTTAGACTTACATCATGCATAACTCATTTATAAATGAAAAAAAAATGAAATAAAAGAAAATGTAACTTGAGTTGTTCTAAAGCACAACTAGTTCAAGAGGAAAGGATTGTATTTGTTATATGAAGTTAATCAGCTTTTTGTCCTCTAATCATTTCATTAATTACAACCTTTTACTCTTTCTTTATAATAGCCAAATATGTCGCTCTGATCTTGCAAAAGATCAAATCGTAATGACTATCACATTTTTGAATACATTTCCAAAAATTGCATGAAGTATAAAGCCTTTTTGAGTTCGGGCCACTAAATAGTATTTTTATAATTTTTATTTTACAGTTAATTAATTAATACTTTTCATTTTATTATGCTCTGTGAACCATTTCAGGATAAAATGATGTGTTAGTGGCTAAGTTCATTTCTGACTTTTATCCAGAAAAGAAAAAACGCCTCATCAAACCTTATCACATTCTACCTTCTGAATCAGAGTTGATATTTTAAAATGATTTTAATAGTGACCTTCCTTAATATCTACCCCCTGATTGCTATGTCTCCTTTCATAGCATCACACGGTATTCACCTAAGCCAGAAATCTTTGTATTTATTCACTTATCAGGGGTCCTCAAGCTTTTTAAACAGGGGGCCAGTTCACTGTCTCTCAGACCGTTGGAGGGCCGGACCATAGTTTAAAACAAACAAACAAACAAAAAAAAAAAACTATGAACAAATTCCTATGCACGCTGCACATATCTTATTTTGAAGTAAAAAAAAACAAAACAGGAACAAATACAATATTTAAAATGCAGAACAAATAAAGTTAAATCAACAAACTTATCAGTATTTCAATGGGAACTAGGGGCCTGCTTTTGGTTAATGAGATGGAAAATGTCCGGTTCCATATTTGTCACTGATAGTCATAACAAGTGATGCAATCGTGCATCAGTTAGTCCCGAAACTGAGAGGAGGAGTTGATAGACAGAAGGTGGAGAGTAGGAGAGTGAAGCACACATTCCACACATGCGCACTGTGGACCCGCTGGGAAAAATCTGCTGCTAAGCAGGACAGGCAGAAACACGGGGGGCCGCATAAATGTCCTCAGTGGGCCGCGTATGGCCTACGGGCTGTAGTTTGAGGACTCCTGACTTAGATAACTTCTCAGACACTGATTTATTTTGTTTTATTTTATTTTTATTTTTATTTATTGCAGTATTTGGCTGGGGCTAGGTATGAACCCACCACCTCTGGAATAGGGGGCCGGCACCCTACTTCTTTGAGCCATAGGCACTGTCCTCAGACACTGATTTCTATCATCTATTTTGCTATTTGTAGCTAACACCCTCACCTAAAAAATAGATGTCACCATAACTTTATGTTTAAAGGATTAGCTGGAGGAGAGATGTCAGTTATTTCAAGAGGGCAATCAATAGTTGATCATTTTAATAAGGCAGCAATGATGGAGTTGACAAAAAATCCTATGTTGCTCTGAAAACACTGTAAAGGGTTTAATACGATGATGCTGAAGAAACAGAATCAAGTGCATTCTAGGGTCAAGTGCACGTAGAAGATTCTTGCATTAGTAGTAGGTGTGGGTTCAGGTACACAGGTGGTTGGATTAGTTTAGAAACAGGAAGGACTATCCATGTTAGAATTAAAAAGTCAAAAGTTTTTGCTTCTAATGTGAGAAGGTTATTATGTTAGATGTGGGCAATGGGGAGAGTCTTTGTAAATCTGGCAACTAAGATTGCACACTCATCCTACAAAAACTGCTACAAACCTCACTGCTGATTAGCACTACAGTCCCTTTTTGCATGTCATGTATATGTAGGAACAATTTCCATCAAATATTCTTGTTATAATATTACCTTATTTACAGCATTTTAGTGTAGTATACCCTAGAACATTTAGCAATATTGATTTTTATGTTATAGTTAATTTTAAAACCAATGACATATTTATTCAAAATTTATGTGGGAGTCTAAATACATGCAATATTCAAGACAATTTGAGAATGAAAAGTAAATGTGATCCAATTTGTCATATTAATTATAAAGGCACATATGTGATATGAAATCATTATTTAAATTATATAGAAATATAATAATAGGCTTTACAGCCAGGTTTGTATAAGTATTCTCTATGATGTTTGCATAAGGATGACCTCACTTAAGGACACATTTCTCAGAAGAGAGTCTATTGATTAAGGGACACCTGGCTGATAGTATTGGTTGCATAATAGACATGAAATTAAATTATGAAGCTATTTGCAAAAATATAAAATGAATATCTACAAAACATCTGAGTGTATCAGGTATACCTGGAGGCATTTAGTGCTGTGAATACATTTTAAGTGTGAAATTCTTGTAGATGGCATGGTTATAAACCAGATTAATTTCCTTACTGAATTGAAAGTACTTGTCTCTACATTAAAAATTCCTTTATATTCATAGTGCATTGCATAGGTTTTTTCATTTTGCATAAGTTTTCTTAAAACTGTTGAAGCTTAGAGCAATTAGAATGCCACTGTTGCAGCTTAGATTTAATCATTTAAAAGGTAGAATAAGATGTTTTTCAATGTATTTTAGCTTTAATTATAATTAAAAGAAAACGTCAAAGGAAAGGATTTAAAATGTCAGCATATTAATTCAAGCACCTTAAAATAATCAAGAGAGATTTAAAGATCTAAGTAAATTTGTGAGAGTTCCAGTTTATTTTGGTAGTATCCTCTTTCTGTAAATTTTATTTCTCTTTTTATTTTATTTTATTTTTGGTTGATGGAAGTAACTGACATTTATTTGTGCTACTTAGTAACTGTAAATTTTCAAAGAAGCTTTAGCTTTTATACCATTTATATACTGTCAACTTTATTAGCTCATGGTATTAAGAATATCATTAATGAAATAACACCTCAGATTTTAAGCAATTTTTATTAATCATACTGTTTCTCATCAAAACTGATTAACAGAATTTTCACTAACTGAATTACTTTCCTCAAGAAATTTTGATCTGGAGATGCCAACTCAGTAAACATAATTATATATTTTTTTCAATAATTCACAGTTGCTGATTAAAAAGTGATGATATTTACCTAGTTAAGGGTTAAATATCTTTGTAAAGAAAGTTAGAATTTCTTCTTGTGTGAGTGCATTTAATTAACTTTATATTTGTATTTTAGAGAACTACTTGTCCTTATGTTTGCCTTATTAAATTTAAGAAAGCATTTCACAGTATTTAATATATAATTCATTATTGTACTCATTTCAAATTATTTTTATATTCTGTAATATAAAATGTTAAAAAATGTGAGGAAATTTGAAAATTATCTCAAAAACAAATCAAAAAAAAATATTCTTACAAATAAATCAGATTACAAAGCAATTAAATTAATATAATTTCAGACTTTACTATTTCATGTATCAATTGTGTACAGATGAAAGCTGAAAATACATTTGCCTAATAATATGCTAGGCAAATAGCAAATATCAGGAATCCAATAACTATTTTTAATAATTTTAAGCATGTTTATTAGATCTATATTCATGCAATGACAAGAATCTAAGGTATATTACATATATTTTTTCTTCATAAAACTTCATGAAATTATTTTGGGTGCATAGTAATGCACTGCATTGCAATATTCTGGTTAATCATGGACTGAATATTTGACAGTGGTCCTATAAGATTAAATGGAGCTGAAAAGTTTCTATCACCTGGTGATATCATAGCCATCACAGTAATGTCATAATGCAATCACTTTAGGGTTTTGTTTTGTTTCATTTTTTGGGGTATAAATTTAGGGTAACCTGAGTGTATAGTGTCTCTGAAGTGCACAGTAGTATACAATAATGGCCTAGGCCTCCATATTCACTTACCATTTATTCCGTGACTCACCCAGAGCAACTTCCAGTACCACAAACTGTTTGACAGTGAAGTCTCCTGTACACATGACCATTTTTTTATCCTTATACTGTATTTTCACTTCATTTTTTTCCACGTTTCAATGTTTTAGATGCCCAGACACCACTGTGTTACAATTGCCTACAGTATTCAGTAAGGGAACATGCACTACAGATTTGTAGCCTTGGAGAAATAAGCTATACCATATAGCCTGGGTGTGTAGTAGGCTATACCATCTAGCTTTGGGCACATATACTCTATGATGTTTGCACAATGAGGAAATTGCCTAAAAATTCATTTCTTAGAATATATCCTCATTGTTAATCAGCACATGACTATATACTCGCAAGTGGAATTCCTAAATAATGTAATAGTTTCATTTTTGATGTTTTGAAGAACCTCCATACTGTTTTCTACAATTGCTACACTATTTGACTCTATAGATACCATGCAATATTATTCAGCTTAAAAAAAAAAAATAAAAAAAAGGAGAAAACCTGGCCATTAGTGAGAATATATATAGACTTGGATGATATATCATAACTAAACAAAAGAAGCCAATTACAGACGAATAAATACTGCATGACCCCACTTGGATATCCAAAATAGTCAAATTCATCAAAGTATAGAGTAGATTGGTGGGTTTTAGAGGTGGGCGTTATGAATATGGACCTGTATTGAATGGACTTAGAATTTCAGTTATGCTAAATTAACGCTAAATGAATAAACATTGTGCCTAGACTTAACACACAATACTACACACTTCAAATTCATTAAGAGGGTAGATTTTGTGTTAAGTGTTTCTGCACAAAACAAAGCAAATCAAAATAAACAGAAAAAAGGGGTTGGGGGATACAAGGAACTCGTGAAGGACCGAGGGAACTGGGAAGTGTTAGATATGTTTATTATTTTGATTCTAGTGAAAGTATCACAGGCGCTTCCATATGAACACATTTATCAAATTGTACATATTAAATATGTTCGGTTCTTTGTATAACAATATACTTCAATAAAGCTGTAAAAGCAAAGCAAAACAATAATAGCCCGTGATTTGGGTTCATATTTCTCTCTCTTACCTTCAAGTGCACAAGGAAAGGGTTAGAAATAGAAATCATTAACAATTATTTTTACAAGTTTCTTATTGTTGCTGCAACAAGTTTCAAATTGTTGCTGCAAAAAACACTATTACTTAAAATAAATTTCATTATTTTACAGTTCCGGATCGCAGAAGTCCAAAGTGGGTTTCATTGGGCTAAAAGTAAAGTTGTAACAGGGCTCCTTCCTTTTAGAAAGGATTCCTTAGAGGTTCTAAGGCAGGATATTTTCCCCTTGCCTTTTCTTTTCTTTTTTTTTTTATTATTTTTTTTTCCTTTTTTATTAAATCATAGCTGCATACATTGATATGATCATGGGGCATCATACACTAGCTTCACAGACCATTTGACACATTTTCATCACAATAGTTAACATAGCCTTCCTGGCATTTTCCCAGTTACCGTGCCAAGACATTTATATTCCACATTTACTAAGTTTC
>CAUYPK010014200.1:0-29177 GCA_963574355.1 Loris lydekkerianus
CGGCTCTTTGCCTCTTATCATTATTTTGTATACTGTGGCTCTTTGCCAAGTTTGGATTTTGTTATGCTGCTTCTGAGGAGGGACCTCTGAGGAGCGATCTCCGAGCGCGTAGTCGAACTTGTTCGCCACCCCTGGCTAGGGCCTTATTCTTTCATTCATTTATTATATTTATTCTTTTTTGACCTCAATACTTTTGAGACAAATTTTAATTGTTCAATTTCTAGATCATAAACATTAAATAATGATACTCAAATACCTAGGGTAAAAATAGATGTCATATATATATATATATATATATATATATATATATATATATAACAACATTATTTCCCTGCTTACTTCTGTTTTCCCTTTTATAAATAACTTTGTTCCAATTTTTCTCATTTAGTTTTAGATAAATGCTTTCACCTAATCTGTTAAGAGGATTGTTATCCTCAAATAAGAAATCCATCCTTCATTGGATACTTGTGTAGGGGAATTCCCCTCCCCTCCCCTCCCCTCCCCTCCCCTCCCTTTTTCCTCTCCTTTCCATCCCTCCCCTTTTCTCCCCTCACTTTCCTTTCCCTTTTTTTGACCCACAGTAGAATCCTATTGCAAAGCAAATGTATTAGAACATACCAGGAATTCAGTAAAAATTTAATGGATAAATGAATATTATCTCAGAGAAAGGAAGCAATAATATTCCTTTTAGTCTATTTTTTCATTTGCAGTATTTAAGGAAATGGTGGAAATTTAAAATACATAGAGTTTTCTGTTCCCTACTATGGTGGAATTGTTTGGTATAGACACAAAGTTCATGCCAAGAATAAGTTACATTAAAAAACAAACCAAACAAATATTGGTTTGCTAGTATTGGAGAGACAGTGAGGAACTGTGAACTCTCCTTCTTGACACACTAATTTTGTATCTCTGAGTGCCTAAAGATTGGTTTAAATTCAGCTTTTCTTTAGTGGCCTGTGTTTTATGTTGCAGACTCTAGCCTTGAGCAGACTAGTACTCCACTAAATATTTTATGGGAGAATCCCCTTAAAAACATTGGGATTGTATCCTACACCCTTCCCTTTGCCATCATGGCCCCTCACTCTCTGGCTGGTTGGTATGCCCTGTTGTATCTTGTTTTCTCCTGCGTTAACGTGGGCTTTCATTTTTATTTGCCTCTTTCTGCACTGGAGAAGGGGTTGATTTTTTTTTACCCCCACCCCTTAGTTCTTCAAATGATTATGAACATTTGATTCTTAATCATTCAGAAAATATAAACCTTTATTTATATTCAGTGTAAATGCTGTATATACACTGAACATATGCTGTATATATTCGATTTCATTAGTCATCAGGAATATGTGAATTAAAGCTTTGATAAAGGAATGGCCATGGTAGGTGAAATTCTAAGGTAATATACAACTCCAGCCGTTGTTTAAATCCATTTACTGGGAGGGTGAAAAGTTGCAATCCCTGTGATTGTGCTACATTAGGTGGTAAAAGAGATTTCTCAGATATAGTTAAGGTTATTAAACAGTTGATTCTGAGTTGAAAAGGAGATAACTCAGGTGGCCTTAACCTAATCACACCAGTCCTTTAAAAGCAGAGAGTTTTTTCTCCCTTCCCCCCACAATTGGTAACAGAAAAAGAAAAACTCAGATTTAAAATATGAGAGGGCTTCAATGTGAAGGATGCTCACTCTGCAGCGACGGCTCTGCCATGACCCTCGTATCTCCAAGTGGTCCCTCGCCAACAGCCAGGACAGTAAACAGACCTGAGTCATACTGCTAGAAGGAAGCAAATTGTACTAACAACCCCAATCTCAGTTTAGAAGTGGATTCTTAATACAGATGCACTTGTAATTTAGAAGTGGATTCTTAATACAGATGCACTTGTAAGGGCCTGGTCTGGCCAACACATTGATGTTGACCTTGTAAGACCCTAATCAGAGAACCCAATTGAACCATCTGGACTGCTGATCTACAAAACTGCATAGTAAAAGTGGCAATACTGGGTATTGCTGTGGATATAAAACAACTGAAGTTCTCTGTTGTTGGTAACGAAAATTAATACAGTTAAAACAGTTCAAAATACTGTTTGGCAGTATTTACCAAAGCACACCATAAAACATAAGAACTTATTTTAGAGACAGAGTTTTTTAGATAGTTTTCTAATATAAATATATTTATGCACCTATGAGAAAAGTACAAGAATATTTGTAGACAGTTGAAATAACCTCAACTGGAAATGACCTGTGTCCATTACCAATGAAATATATAAATAAACTGTGGTGTATTAGTCCTGTTGAAAGCTATGAATGAAATAATTCACACATGAGAGAATAGGCTCTCAAAAGAGTATGATCACATTTGTGTATAAAGGTCAAAACTAGGGAAGATTTATCTAAGGTAATATGTATGATAATAGTGGTGAAGCTTTGAAGCTACCACAGCATTTGTGAAGAGGCACCAGAGGGGTTTTGGAGTCCTGGTAATGCACTACTCACTGATTTTGATTCTCATTCAATGGGTATGTTCATGTGGCAAAGCTTTCATTTTACTGTAAATGTATTGCTTTCACACTTTTCATTCTTTAATGAGAAGTTTTTTTAAAATGGTGAAGTGTTTCTACTGTGGGCTTAAAAAAAGGAAACATTCCCCAGGGTCATAGCTCATGAGTGTGAGTGAAAAGACTTGAAGTGGAAAGTGATATTTCTAAGGATGATTTAAAAGTTAACACTTTAATTGAATTGTGTCTTTTATTTGACTGAAAATAGAAAATGGAAAAAGAATAACTGAGGATATCCCATAAATAATTTTGACATGTACAATCTTTTTTAACGCAACAGTTTGCCGGGAGGATTCCTATCATTCTGTCGTGTCCTGTGCTGCCGTAGTTCTCACTCCTGTGGAACCAACGATAGAAATGAAGAGAGAAGAATCAAAACGTCCTGAGCCTTCCAAACAGTGAGTTTCCATTGAATTTTTCAGGGCCTTGTAAAATCAGTTAGACAGCGGATCAGAATTATACTGCTCAGAAATTATGAGATATAATGAATGTGCTAATATTAATTGAAAAGGAGCATAAATGTTTTACATTAAAAATAAATCTATTTTATTAGCACAGTGAATAACTTCTGTGTCTCTTAATTTCATGTATTTGAGCCATTCCTCAATTGAAGTTTTATTTTGCCACCTTATCTTAAGGACATGGGTAAACAGCCTGATGTACTTTCTTTAACACCATGATGGTTGATACACTATTTTTGGATTACTTACTATATAGTTTCAGGCTTTAATAGTCTAAAATAGAATCAATACTTAATATAAATTTTTTTGCCTAAAGTTGGTTTGCATTTTTATAAGGAATATGTTATTATTTTAAAATATTTTTATTAAATTACCACCAATTAAAACTTTACACTAATGTTTCCACATTTTGCCACTTATATGATTCAGGCTTTAATTTAAATTTAAATTTGATGTTATAGTAAATAAATTAAAGTTATAGTCTTATAATGGCCAAAGAGACTTAAACTCATGGTAATAAATATAAGATACATAGACTTGAAACATGAGATGAACTATGATTATTTCTAGTTACATATTATATAAATGAATAGGAAAATCTCTTGATTATTTTTTATAGAAAACAGTACCATGCCTGCTTTTAAGATCTCAGATTATAAACTATGATGTGTTACTAAGGATTTTGCTCCAACCAACACTTGAGCAAAGCGGGAGATACTTTGATGCCCCTACTAATTTTTTTTAGGGCAAGACTTTTTTTTAATTTTATTTTTTATTTGTTAGGGTACATTGTCCATTGTGTTATATTTTCTTTTTTGCATGTCTTTCTATTGGATAATAAGCTCTCAAAGACAGAGTTTCCTGGAACATGATCATGTTTGGTAGTTCTTGTGAAATCATAAGAAAAACCCTTAATGTTACATTCAATAATGTTGACTTTGTTGAATTTAAATGGAGCAATATATATTTTAACATTTGATTGTATGAAGATATTCAGTTCTTGTTACAGAGGAGAGAAACTCTAAACCAATTCAAAAAGTAATGAATATAATTCAGTGTCAATACAATCTAAAAGTAAAAACAATTTAACCACTCTTAATATAGTCTACCTATATACTCGAGTATAAGCCAAGTTTTTTCAGCACAAAATTTGTGCTGAAAATCCCAAACTCGGCACAAATTTCGTGCTGAAAAAAATCGGCTTATACTCGAGTATATAGGTAATTTTTAGGCTCCAACAGCCATTTTTGTCTCATAGACGGGAAATTACATCTGTTTGTCAATTGAATTATATTAGAAAGCTCAAATGTATTTCCCTGCTACATCTGGATAAAACTTTCCTCATCCATTAACTAGGATGATATCTCCACCCTTATTGTAGTGTGTGAAATGATGTTTGTAAAGGATCTGAAATCTAATAATTTATAAATGCTAATTATGCTGCCCCTTCCATAGATTCAATTATCAATATTTAGTTAACTTTCAGATAGATATTTTTATCCTGAAGGTGCTTCTGAATACAAGTCTAACATTTAAAGTTATTGAAGAGACTTAGAATCTCATGCAGGTTGTGTGACCCTTGTCTGAAATGCTTCGGACCAGAAATGTTTTAGATTTCGAGTTTTTTTCATATTGTGTGATATTTGCCTTATGTCAATTAAGCTTCCCAAAACAGAAAATCTTAAATTAGAAATACTCCAATTAGTATGTCCTTTGATCATTATGTTGACGCTCAAAAAGTTTTGCATTTTTAGGCATTTCAGTTTTCAGAAACTCAGATTTGGGATCCTCAACCTGTCTGTCTAAAACCAGTTGAAAGTCTCATTGTCCCCCTTAAATTCTTCGTTCTTTCTAACTTCCATATTTAAGTAAAGCTACTGTCATTTTTTTTCTTAAAATCTTACTATGTTTCCTTCCTCACATCTTATATTCAATTAATTATTAATTACTTGATTAACGTCTCCATTGTATTTTAAACATCTCGTGTTTTAAATTCTTCTCATATATCTTTGGTTATGATCTTAATGATGTCATCTATCAAAAAGAAATTACATATGCCCTGTATACCTCACCCTGTTATTTTGAGAATTAAATGACAGGTGTGACTATATTACCAAGAACACAAGATAAATGTAAAGACAGTAATTAATTCACAACACTTTCTTTTGCCAGTGAGAAAATTCTGCTGCAAACTGGTTTAAGAAAAATTAGGAATGGCGGTAGTTACTGGTTCATATAATTAGTAATATATAAAGGTAGAAATTTCCTTCAGTATAGTTGGGTCTGGTTCTCTTAAAATTTCACCCAGAGTCCTTCTCTTTTTCTGCGTCTCTTTGTTCTGCTTTTCTGACTGGAGTTTTTTTGTTTCCTTGGAGGTTCCTTAGTGTTGACATTGGTGCTTTCAGCAACCGCTGGGCTGGATTTTTATATTTTCAATATATTCAGTGGAAAGAGATCACATCTGTTTCTCTAATCAAAATTTTAAAAAGTCATTGGCTTTGACTGGCTAAGTTTGTTTGACATCACGGTTCTGAAGCAATTACTGTGCCCAGAACGACCGAAACAGATCACACAATGAACCCTGAACACAGAATGTAGTTAACAGGGAAATCTGATTCCACATTTGAAATATTGATGATATTAATAAAAGAAGACAGAGATAGACAATAAGAAGTCCAAAAAATGGATATGTGTAAGTAGGAATATCATCATCATTTGTTTTAAATGTCAGGATTCTTTATTACATTTAAATTAAAGATATTAAAGTAATATACTAAAGCAACATATATATGCATTATATATATATATATCTTCTCTTTTATTTTAAATGATTTTCACCTACTTAATTGTATTTCCTGTTACTTCATCTGATTGTGCGATTGAGAGGAAATATAACATTGTAGTTTGGAATCCAGCCCATGAGTAATTTTGTTTTTATTAAACTTTCTTAACTGTAATTTGTTTGTTTCTTCTTAATGTAAGAGTTACTGTATCAACCTCAGAGAGCATTGCTTGAACCAGAATCAGGAGGAATGTGTATATAAATTTTGTAAATTTTTTACAAAGCTGTGTTAGTTAAATAGCCATATCACATTTTCATTAATGGAGTTACCAAAATCCTGTATTCTGTTAGGTTTTTGTATTTTGGATATTCCATAGGTAAAAATGGTAGACATAAAATAATGCTAGTAGTAGAGATATTGTCTTTGGATACCTACTATTTCCTTTAAATTCATGATAAAATTATTTCTTTATGCAAATTTTCTCCTTTAATTTTATAGGGTTCATGTATAAATTCATAAACCAAGAATCTTTGATACATGACTCATAGGGTCATTCAATTCAGAGCTCAGCCAGTCTCTTACTAAGAATAAATAATCATCTCATTATATGAGCTTCAGAATATCTAAGATTATACATTAAAAAAGAAAAAGGAAGGCCATATATTTTGGAGATGTTATAATTTAGGTGAAGAGCTAAAACATGCACCTAAAAAGTTAAATCACAGCATAAATGCCACATATGCTATTTCTCCAGTGTGAGGTACTGAATTTGGTTAGGCATATGGTTGTCTAAAGTTGGATCAGATTTATTGAAATATCAATGGAACTTATCTAGAATATTGGTTTTAATTATATTGATATTTAATTACATCATTTTAGTAAGTAAGTAACCGTTTATGACTGAAATATTTGTATTACATAATCAACTTTTAGTCATATTCTGAGGACAGGTACATATTTTAATTTTAAAAGTGTATTATTAACTATTCTCATGTACTTTTCAGTTTCTAGACATACACAATAAGGAGAAATAATCATAGGAATTCCTATTTAAAATAAACTAAATTTTTCAGCACAGCAAGTGATAGGGAAAAACTAAATTCTGGGAAAAACTAAATCCTTCAAGAAGGAAATCTACATTTTGTTCATTACAAAGTGGGAGAAAGAGCTTTCCTCTTGTTGTTACATCTAAAATTCATCTTAATTCAGGAAACAAAAGGGAAGATTTTAGTTCACTTTTCAGTCTTGTCTGATATGTAGCTCAGAATACCATGGAAAGGGTGAACTTACTAAAAAATTAAAAAATCTATACAATCCAAAAAGAGCATACAGTTTTCAAATACTTGGTAATAAGCATAGAATCCCAGGGTCATTACTTTGAGTGTGAAAGTGTATATACATTTGTATAAATCTCACTCTTAAAAGTATGCCCAAATATCTGGCCACATTCAGTATGTTATTTAAAACTATAAATGTCTTAAATCAGGTGTATGAGGAATTCATGAATGTGCATAAACTCAAACTCTGAAGAGAATGAAAGAATATTAACAATTGATTTGGATTTGATGCCTTATTAGAAATGTTTGTTGAAATGCAAATCCTTTGTAAAAACCGCGTCTCAATGAGTGAAAGGACAGGATTTTATGGTCATTGTAAAAATAGAAATATATAGGTGAAAGAAAGAAAAACATTCTATTCCTTTTTTGTCCATTTCCATATTTTTACTTATTTTATGTAGATAAACCTAAGCTCACTGAGAGATCTGGTAATTATTTGTGGAGATGCAGCCTTACCTAAACATTCTGATACTCACTCTAGAGTTTCAAGGCCACCTTATGCTGCTTCATGTGTTTGTATGAAGAGGTTTCTTGGAGCTTCTTCTGAAAGGATGCAGATGTAATAATTTAGTACAAAAGTCTTATTTTTAAAGAATGGCTAAAACTAACCTATTTTCTTAGCGGACATTTGACAACACACAGGTTTGAAGTTCTCAGCTCTTCTTGTTTCGTTTTGTCTGAATAAATAATATTTGTTAAACTTGAAAAAGTTAAGTACTTTGTATAATGCCGTCTATAAAGTTTTTATACAAATTCTACAGTTGTGTGGAAGACACATCAAGGAATTATATTATCAGCTCAAATTTTCCTTTCCAGGCTTTTAAGGCATATATTTACATAGGCTTTCAGGCAGGTATTTATTCACAAAACCATTAAAAATAGGTAGTTCTTGAGTACTTGGCCTGTTCTTGGTCCTGTGTTTAGCACTGGAGACTTCCTGATGAAAAGCTGGCACTGTATCTCGTAACATGGAGATTTAATTAATTAATCAATTTCAACACTAAATGCAAAATTGTAACTGTCACAATGGCTACAATAGAGCTATATCACATTATAAAGGCTTATGTTAAGGGGTTTTAATGTAGCCATAGAGGTCAGGGAAACTTCCCTGGGGAAGTGACTCTCAAAGTAAGATTGGAAGGATATTAGTTAAGTAAGTGAAAAAGCAACGGAAGCACATTCTAGCAAAAGGAAAAGCTTGTTAAAGTACTCTGGGATGGGTGGGAACACGAAGAAATTGAAAGATCTGGTGGGAGGAAACAAATTCATGTGATATGGTCCAATTTGCCTTTTGAGAACTTTCTCCTTGTTAGTTAGAGAACGATTTTGGTGTGTGGGGGACAGTGTGAGATGTAGTCCCACTTGGGAGGGTCACAGTGTTGGCATTTCTCCCCGAATTCTGGTTGAGTGACCTCACATTAAAAACTTGAAATCAGCCACAGGGTGGGGTGGGAGTGTATTTATACTATAGAAGTTGGCAAATTCTATAAATAAAGACATTCCCCCTCCTCCAGGGAGCTAGTTGTTAACTATTTATAAGGACATCACTAAATGGAGAACAGATTTCCTGGGTCCAGTGACACCGCTTCAGTGGTTATTGACAGTAGCTGGGACTAGGGTGCTGGCATCAGTAATGATGAGATATGAAAAGAGAACTAAGTCAACTTATATTTAGCATCTTTGGCAAATTATGGTTATTAAACCAATAGCTTGTATTGCTAAGTACTTACAATAAGGATGAAGATGAGAAGAATCTGTATTATTAGTTATAATTACAATAAAATGTGTAAGATGCGACAATCTTAACATACTATCTTAGATTAGTAACAATTTAATGAATCAGGAGTCTTGATATTCTTTTAATTTATGTTGATTATCCATGGAACTATATACATGGGAAATATACACATATGAATGCACTTTGCATAAAATTCCTTCCTTAATCTCTGACACTGACTCTTATTGAACGTAAGTAAATTGTTGCACACAATATAAGGCAATTCCACTTAGGTTTTTATATAAGGTCTTACCATTCTTCACTAATAATTCTCTTTTATTTACTCTCCACTGGTGCTATGGAAGCTGTTGTGCTTGTGAAACAGCCTTTTCCCCATGAAGGTTTTCAAAACAAACGGAAACCGTTTCAGGACTTTGGTCAATTCAGTGGTGGAAGCAGCTGTCAGAGGAGATAGGTAAAGTCTCTTCCACAGCTTTTGGAGGAGGTTTCAGTTGGGAAAAGGAACTTACTAACCACAAGCAGAATAGGTGATTTTTTAAAAGAATCACTTAGAGTTTCAGACGTGTGCTTTTTTGGAAGCCCAAGACCGATACTGATTCTTGCTTGAGAATCTGAAGCAGACCCGCCCCGAAAATCTAGAGGGTGATGAACAACTTGCCAGCGTAAAAGCAGCACCGTCTCGAACTGTACAGCTGCTGTTAAGGGGCTGCAGTGCATTTGTGAAGAGAATGAAGAGTCCCAGGAAAGAGAGGCAAAGAATTATTATCCACCCATGACAAGGGAACTGCCAAGAATACTTGCCCAGAGGGACACCTCAGAAGAGACACCTTCCTGTCCAGTTGCTAGTCCCTGAAGCCAGGCCAAATCTCTTTAAAACTCCTTTGATCACCTGAGTGCCTTCCTCTCCCCCTTTCACCCTGGTGGCAGGAAGACATTTACCATAAGGCTGAGGAAGCTTAATCCTTAGGAGTGTCACCTGCCCTGGGCCCCACATGCTGCCTCAGAAGGGATATTGGCATTTTTTTTTTTTTTTTTCCATTTTAGTGTGTTACTTTTTCTTGGGAAAAAAAAAAAATTCCCTTCATATTTTGTAATCCTCAGGCCTCACAAAGTTTGAATATGTTCCTTTCTACCACTGCCTTTAAGTCTGGACAGTCAAGACTCTTGACTTGTGCTGTGTGCCTGAGAGGGCTGAGTACATCCCTGCTCCAGCTGCACCCCTTTCCACAAGACAATGGTTCCAGAAAGCCAACAGCTCCCACGGACCAAGAGCCGGAGTTTACACCACCCCCTATGCAAACTCTGGCTCCTGGTCGGTGCTCCCCTCTGGGAGAACAGCCCACAGCCCACAGCCCACTGGGCTGCAGAGGAAAGCAGATCACCATAGCAGGGGACGGAGAGACTCGAGGAGCAGCTGGAATTTATCCTTGAGCTTGCCAGGTCCCGTATATGTGGAGGTTTGGGGTGAGAAGGAAAGGGAAGCAGGATAGCCGTCTTGTCAATTAAGCTATCTCAGCTGACACCACCTGTGGGGCAGTTGGTTGCCGTTATCCTTTTGTGTTTTATATTGTCTCTATTCAACTTACTAGAAGGTGTGGGCTCATTATTGTTTATTGGTTGATGATTTTTTTAAAGACTAAAGAAGGACAGTTGTTTTCAGATGTCATATGTTACTTAAGAACACTGGGTTGTAATACCAAATATAAAATTATTGTAAATTCCCCAGAAAAAGTGTTCCCCTTCATTGTCAGCGTTGTCATTTTACCCTTCTACTGTTTATTACTCCTTAGTGAATTAGAATATTTGGTCCCTTGCACAGCAGCCTATTAAGTCAGGAAATTGTGTTCTAGTGTTTACATTTAGTTTGGTGATCCTGGTTGGTACTTTGAACACACAAATGCTATTTTTCCAAGGAGTTAGGACAACCTGATAAGATGTCAGACGTGTTTCAGTTCACCGGTGCAGTATAGTATGATTGTATTCTTTACAGTGTACTATAATTGCAAATGTGTCAGATGACCGAAAAAAAAATTGCAGGTGCATCACCAGGTTGTGAAAGAAGCTCTTATCTACAGATATAAGGCATGTTGCCGACTTGCAACTGCCCCGGCTAACATCATCATGTGGAAAAATTCTATTTTCCAATGAAATAAATATGTCATTTGAATGTATGTTACAACTTAGATGGTAGCATATGTCTTCTGATAACACTATAAACAAATGCTATATTACCCAATATTAACTTAGTGCTTTTCCCTTCCTAGAGAAGACTGATTAGTAGAAAAGGCGAAAACTCTAAAAGCTACAGATACGTGTATCATCTCTAAATAGGAGGAGGATGACATGAAGCAAACATTAATCTTATAAAAATCAAATATCCTTAGGGATAAAATAAGGGCAATAGCACTTATTTTGTAAGATTGTTTTAAGTGTTCAATTTTTAATATAAAGCAGGTAGAATCCTACTGGGCACTGTGGAGCGAAGACCCTGTCCCTTCAAAGATTCCCTGAAAGATTACTGACATGAGGCAGATTGGTTAATAAGGGAAAAGGCATATGTTTGTTTTAACTCTTACACATGGAAGGCTTTGGAATGAAGACCCAAAGATACTGAGGAAGTTGTCTATTTTTCTATTTGAGGTACGGGCAGCTGTGTGGAAATATGATTGGAGGGGCTACCCTGCAAGGCCTGTCCATCTAGATTCCTCTGGGCCTCTCTGAGCACCTCTGCTTCTGGGGCAGGACCCACTCCGGAATGGGGTCTTATGAGCTCGCCAAACTAAGCAGTTCAGATAATGTCTTCAAGCAAGTTATACAAACGCTATTTTTAAGGTTTATGACTGCCTTTCCAGAAAAAGGGTTGTAATTTCTCTGCCCTTCCTGGGGGAAGAAGGATTCTAGTTTCTGTAGCGAGACTTTAGAGAGAATGGGACTGAAAGACAGGGGGGACAGGGGAAGGGCAGAGATAAACTTTTATTTCTGAGGCTACTTTAAGGCCTTCATATTGGGGTACTGTTTTCTGAGGACCAAAAGCACAAAGATTAAAAACAATAAATAGTAACAGATGTAATAACTCTCGTATGAAGAAGCTGGGCACAGGAACAGCAAATAGGGTCTTTAAAAATACATGTTATTTTGAAGAGTTTAATATTTTAGGTATATCTTCAAATTTATCTACTCACAGTATACGATTATCTACCCGTCTATTAAATTGTTATCTTTTTTCATCTACTATGCTAGGTCCTTTATATAGCAAATATTACTCTATTGTTTTTATATCTTCAGTAATATTTAGAGTAATAATAACCAACAAGTACTCTAAAAATACCTGATAATTGATATTATTTACTTTTGAGAGAAAACATGTTTTCTTGGATTTAGAAGGTAGAACCAACCATTATAGTTGGCTGTCACTATCAAATTTTTAAAAATTAAATTTGACTTATGCATATCCACTATGAATATGTTGATATTAACATCTAGTATAACCTCCATAGTTGAACACCTCCCTACCTACACCAACCGCCTCCTTAAGTTGGCCTACTTTTCATACACTGGACACATACCCCATGTACATATAGTACAATCAGCCTAGTTTCTTAGGTTGACCACCTCTGTAGGTTGACCAATTTGTTACTGTCCCTGGGGTGATCAACCTACAAAGGATCGGTGATGTTTTGTATGAAAATAATATTTGAAGATGTCATATGAAATTCAAACAGTAATTTGGTCATACAGTGTTGAAAGATCTGGAAAGGAGGAGTTTGAAAGCCTGACCTCTAGCCTTGGAGGGTGGCAAGGCTCTTTGTTTCTCTGAATCCTAGTTCTCTTGCCTGTAATGCAAACATGAGCGACTCAGAGAATTCTAAGGAGTGAAAGTCTTGGAATGCATGTTATAAAATGTGAAGGAACATGATTGATGGAAAAAATCAAGGTACTTATATTTCAAGATATACTTAGGAGTACACATGTTTTTGTTACATGAATTGTTTCTGGTCAATTTGAGTCAAAGTTATAAGTGTGCCCCTCCCTGGATGCTTTTCGTCAATCTTATTTTTAAGACTCCTGTGCTGAGCATACAATTGGATATATTGTAGGCATTGAAAAATTATCTGTATAATTATTTGTTGAAATTATAAATGCACTGTTTAAAATTATACATTTGTTTGTTCAATAATATTTAGATAATTCGTATTAGGTGTCATGCGCTATCTTCCACTTTACAGATATTAACTCATTTAATTCTCCCAACAACATAATGCGCTATTATTATCCCCAAGTTACAGCTCTGGGAAAAAAAAAATGTACTAAAGATGAAGTAACTTGTCCAAGATTAATGCTTTTAAAACATAAGAAATTCTGCTTTCTTTTAAGTTACTTTAAATACTAAATTTAGGATCTGACATACCATGCAATCATTCTTTTTTTTACATATACAGTTCTTTTTGTAGGCTTTTATAACCTAAAAAAAAGAATGTCATTTTAAACCAATAATGTCAAAGACTCTTAACATTTGCATATCAACAGAATAAATTGTAGAATTGAAGTAACAAAATTCTTCACTGTCGATTAGCACAATCAATCAGTACCTCGTCATGTAGGCAAATTTTTCTCCTCAAATGAGGGAGGAAGTAAAGAAAACTGTTTTCTTTTTTAATGTTTTTATGTTTTTGGCCTACTTAGCATCCTTCATTTTATTAGCTATTTTTTAAAGATTTTTTTGTTGGTTTTTTCCTCTTTTTTTACATTTCTTTGGAAAATAACCTTTTATGCTCAAGTCAATAAGCCTAAAATTACATATTTTGTCAAGGAATAAAGAGACACATATGAATTTAGAGAACTAGTAGAAGAGGGAAAAAATAAACAGGTTTTCTTCCCAACCAATGCATCCATTCTAAGTGTCACATACATTATTAGATGTTATAATATAGTACACCAAAATGTAGTATCATTACATGAATTTAGATATATTATTATGACTTTTACTTTTGTACAGAATACAATTGAGTATTTTCCTTATAATTTGGGACCAGAAATAATGACATGTGCATGGTTTCTGTGTGGTATAAAAGTCTAAAGAAGATATGTACAAAGATAGATTATCGTATAAGGATGGATTTTCTAACAGCCAATGGATGTAATGGGCTTTTTGTTACTGAACATTATATGTGATTATCTCATAAGCATAACGTAGGTACATTCAAGCATTGTAGAGCTAATGGGACACAATTATCTTTAAAATCCCTTCCAATCCACAACATCCCTTCTTAAGCAGGGCAAATGCACTTTATTATTGTTATTGTCAAAGTCAAAATATTTTATGTCTCTTTGATTTAAAAAAGTTATATCTAGTTAATGACAATTAAGATTGAACTTGATTAATTACAAAAAGATGGTACAGCTATAAGGTAAATTTTTTAATTTAACTAAACTAAGGTAGTTTATTTATTGTGGTCTTTAGTCTGTATTAGGATTGTTGAATATTAAAAGGAAACAATGTTCGGGCAGCGCCTGTGACTCAAAGGAGTATGGCGCTAGCTCAAAGGAGTAGGTGGTGAGTTCAAAACCAGCCTGGGCCAAAAACCCCTTTAAAAAAAAAAAAAAAAAAAAAGCAAACAAAGTTTTGGCCACATATATCAGGGGTGATGGTTCAAACCTGGCCCCAGCCAAAACTGCAAAAAAAAAAAGAAAGAAATAAAAAGCAAACAATGTTGCAACTTTTGGGATTTCTAATAAATTAGTATGGTGTCAGATACTCTGTAAAATATTATGTGGTACTTTTTTTATTATTAAATCATAGCTGTATGTAGTACTTTTTATGTAAGTAGTTTATGTAAAGCTACTTTTAGTATCAAATAGTTCATTATATTTTACTAAATCAAATTCCCACCCTTTCTTATATGGTATCAAGAAATTAGTAAAATTGTAAAATGTCAAGGATTAATCATTTTAGAAATAAATAAAGAGCTATACCATATCACAGGAGGAACACAAATAAAATATACATATTGGGATCATAGCCCCACCTCTCTTACAATCAATAAACCATTTGATCTGCATTCTCCTCACTTATTACCTCTTTGAAACAAAGCATTTAAAGTGAATATTTTCTAGGGTCCTATAATCTCTTATTTTAACAATGAGTTGCTCTTTGAACATTTCTTTATGTTATATCATTTCAAAACTGTTGATAAAATGAGCAATAAGAATTAAGCATTTGTGAATTTATAATAATTTTCTGTAATTTTAACCTTCTTGTGATTTAGAAGCTGTTCTATTACATTTAAATCAACTCTAATGTTTTCCCAACAAAAACCTGTGACTTTGCAAAGGTACATTGAAACAATTTTCCTCTCTTTGTAGTACATTATGTTCCAACATGTTTTATTTTGTGCATTCCATCCCATCATAAATAAATTAACTGAATAATATCAAGGACTGAGTTAGGGCTGTGTCTGTCAAGAGTCAATCCTAGACAAAAAATGCACTGAGTTAGGTTTATACTGTTTTTTTCCCCCCCCTAAGGTATTATTTCTAACTCATTATAAATAACAACAGAAATAATCCCATGGACTTGATGATCTTCCACTCCAAATGTGATAATGTAGTGATTCTGGAGAAGTAATCTCCTTTTTTGTTTTTTTTCTATTTTTCTTTGGAATTCACATATTTGAAGGGAAATACTTTCTGTACGTAAAAGAAAGATCAAAACAAAATTATTGCATCATCTATTGAGCCGTGTGCACGTGGTTAAATAATTAGAATGAGAAACATGGGAGAAATCATTTAAAAAATGTATGAAAGTCTGCTTTCAAAAAATTGATAATATCAGGAAAAATGTAATGGGAAACATCTTATTGATATTAAAGACAACAATTCTATGATTTAAATTTAATGTAGGTGCCATATATTTCAGATCATTAATTACCTAGCAGTTTAACATTTTTTGCATGATAAATGGCTAGCATTTAAATTTAAAACTGAATACTTGATTAAATTTTATGGTGAGACGATTAATGTGCCACAAAGAATTATTTCTCTCTTATTGTAGAAAAAAAAATAAACAAGTAGTAATTGGTTACATCTACTGTATTATTATCCCAGTTATTGATCACATTTCTTCTCATATTTGTAACTGACCTTGAGGGGAAAAGAAATCATTAGAAACTACTTCATATTCCTTGAAAGAAACTGGACATGATTTATGTCACTCGGTGGCACCATGATGGGGCTGGGGATATTACAGCAGCAACAGAATATTACAGCTTCTGTAGTTTTTGTCTTAACAAAGCTGGAAAAGTTACAAAAGTCCTTTGTTGACCTAGGAGCCCCGGAGAGTATTCTGTAAACTAGTCAGTGCATCATCGGGAATGAACTGAGAGCAAAAGGGAAGTGAAAAGCAAAGGATGTGCATTGTTAGGCCGTGTTGAACAGACTGTGCTCTAAAGGGTTGTCTTCAGAAACTTTGCTGAGTCGCTGCACCTCTTCTTGGAGGGTGCTCCGTGCCACGCCAGCAAGGACAAAGTTCAGTTCTTGTTCCATTGTTCCGTCTTTCCACTATTAACACGGTGGTGACTTCCAGTGCCAGGAGAAATGACTCAAGTTTTCAGGTCCATTTCTTCTTAATCAGTACTGTTTTAGATCATGAGTGACAGATACCCAATTCAAAAACATATTAAGGATCTCCCCCCCCCAAAGTAGACTCAGCTGAACAGGAGAAGAATACCAGATTGACTATACAGAACTGGAAGGTCTCGCTTAGAAACATAAATCTCCTAGGATAGGCCATTTGTGTTTTTAACTATTAATGTTGTGAAATTTTGAATGTAAATTTCTTCAGGGAAGTTTTTAAATTTTTTTTTCTGTAAACATTTTGCATCTGTATGATTATTTTGTACCAGTCAGAAGAATACTATTGTCAAAATAGCTGCTGTGTATACCTTATAAATTAGATGCAATTGGCAGGAAAGTAACTCATTATTTCAATTTCAGGTTTCAGAGATATAAATTGTTTTGTTAAATTCATAGATAGTAAGCACTGATCTTTCATCCTTTTCAAAATAAAAGTATTAATAAAAATTTAACATTAAAATGGCGGTGTGATTTAATATCAATAATGGTGATACTTAACATTCATAAATGTTATGTTATAAACTCGTATTTCCACTTTTAATGTGTAGAACTGTACTTGATAGCGATAAGAAAATTTCTCAAAAAGCATGTTAAAACCACCCTTGAGATACATGTTAAACTGATAGCAGGAATTTATCAAGTGTAAAATGTTACTTCTAAGCAAGTAAAATTGAGAAAATGTGAACTATAAGTGACCATGTTTAGGATGAAAATTTATAAAATAAGTTTATTAAGTTTTCACAGTATTGGCTCATGCAAATTATATGTAAAGGTGAACCATGTGTTGTTTTCTGTACCGCACATGCCCCTACACTGAAGGAGCCTTCATTAGTAAGCTGCAAGACTTCAATGTCAGGGCAAAACCAGTCAACGGTTTTATTAAGGTATTGAACTGTGGAAAAATGCTGCAGCTGCTGTGGAAAACGATGTAGGGATTCCTCAAAAAAAATCAAACATGGAGTAATGTATGAGCCAGCAATTCTTCTTCTGGTCATATACCCAAAAGATGTGGAAGCAGGGACTTGAACAGATATTTGGACTTCCACATTTAGAACAGTGTCATTCACAATAGCCAAGAGATAGAAGCAAACTGGGTGTCCATTACGGTATATAAATAAAAGGAATATGACTTCAGCCTTGAGAAGGAAGGGAATACTGACTCATGCTAAAACATGACTTGAAGACATGATTATGCTAAGTGCCATTCACAGAAGGACACATATTTTATTATTCCACTTACATGAGATAACTAGAGTAGTCAATTTTACGAGAGAGAGAGTATAATGGTAGTTTCCAGGGACTGGGCGTGGGGTGAGGAATAGGAAGTTATTGTTTAATGGGGGTGGAGCTTGCATTTCAGAAGATGAAAATATTCTGGAGATGGATTGTAGTGATGGCTACCCAGCAATGTGAATAGACTTAATGGCACCAAAATGGATACTTAAAAATGGTAAAAATTATAAATTTTGTATTATGTACATTTGACCGCAAAAAATGGCATACAGGACTTTGGAGAAAGATCCTGAATGCAGTGTACTACTGTCTAGTATCATGTTGCTAGTGTTTACAAAATGCATAGTTAAAAACACAAATGGCCTGTCCAAGGAGATTTATGTTTCCGAGCCAGACCTTCTAGTTCTGAGTATTCATCATGGTATTCTTCTCCCAAACCTTCTGCTTCTGAATATTCAACTTGGTACTCTTTTCCCAGACCTTCTTGTTCAGCGGTTCTCAACCTGTGGGTCATGACCCCTTTAGACTGTATTAAAGGTTCGGGGCATTAGGAAGGTTGAGAACCACTGTTCTAGTTCTTTATATTCTACATGGTACTCTTCTGTTCAGATGTCTCATAAGCATCACAAACTCAGCATGGCTAATTGTGAGTTTGCTGACCTCCTACCATCCCACCCACTCATTGATATATGAGTCAGTTGCAGAAAATAATACATAGTAAGAAGTTATCTAAGGGCTTCTGAGAAATATTTTCCTCTTGATATATAGTAGATAAAACCTCTTTTTTGCCTCATTTTCTCTCTACTGCTTTGGGTTTTATCTGTGAAGATAATATGGTTGGACTTGGAGCACTCATCTTGAGCCTGTAAGATAATGCTTAATGAAGTAAACGAATAAGCTAAAAAACATGCCAGCTCAACTTTTAGATTCCAGACTTTATGTCAAACAGATAATAATAGATGTCCTCATGCTTTAAGACAGTGGTCCCCAACTCCCGGGGTTGTGGACCAATACCAGTTAGTGGCCACGCAGCAGGAGGTAAGCGGCAGACAAGTGAGTGCAGGTTAAACTATATTCACAGCTGCTCCCCAGTGCTCCCCATCAGCATGTGAGCTCCACCTCAGAGCATCAGGCATCAGATTTGTATAAGGACTGTGAAATTAGATCCCTTATGTGTACGGTTTACAGTAGGGTCTGTGCTCCCATAAGAATCTAATGTCACCACTGATCTGGCAGGAGGTGGAGCTTGAGTGGTGATGTGAATACATGTTATCATTGGTGGAGGGGTTTGACTGCACAGGAACCATAATAAATAAATGGTTTACAGGCTGATATCAAAATCTTATCACTGAGTGGCAAGTGACAGTTCAGCTGCATCTGGTGGCAGGCTATCTAGTAAGATGATGTACTGCGGTGTTAGACCTGCACCTGATACCAGGCTGTCAGTCAGAATCTGGCACTGTAGTCTGTGCGTGGGCTACTCACTATTTTCTTTACCACTTCCATCCACGTATCTTTCCCACTTCCATCCACGTATCTTTCCCACACTACTCACTTGTCTCAGTCACAGTTTTGGTAAGCCCAGCAGCCAACCCTGGAAAAAATGAGTAAAAAACAAATGTCACTGGAGAGCTTCTTTGAAAAGGGGGAAAGACCCAATGATGAGACAGCAGAAGATGCTAAGACATCCAACAAAATGAAACCTGCAATTAAGAGCAAATCCCAGTAGTTCTACTTAAAATATAGGTTTTAATCACCTGCAACAGGTGATTCACATTCTTTAAGCCTGCTTTTTGGTGACCAAGTATCCAAGTAAGCCATGAAATCTTTGAAACTGCTTCTCCACATGGAGATCAAGCATCCTACATTAAAAGACACATCTTTGAAGCTTTTCAAAAGAAAAAAGAACATGAACATAATGAACAGAAGGAATTATGACAAACAGGCCACCACTTCATCAAATGTGGCTGCATGGAGGGCATCATTCTCAGTGGCTAGCCTCATTGCTAATGCCAAGAAGCCCTTTATTATTGGTGAAGAGTTGATTCCACCTGCTGCTAGGGACAGTTGATGTGAACTTTTAGAAGAGGCTGTAGTTCACAAGGTGGCACGTGTTTCTCTTTTGGTTAACACCATCGCTAGACAAACTGATGGAATAATAAAGGAATTTGAGGCACAGTAGTCAGAATGAATGAGTCACAGTGATTCTCAATCCAGTTTAACACATCTGCAGGGGTTGACAAGGCAACAACGCTTGTTCCTGTGTGATCTGTTTTTCCTGGGGCTGTGCGTGAGGATATGTTCTGTGCACCTTTGTTGCCAGCCAACACCCCAGCTGCACAACTATTCAAGACTTTGAATGATCATGTATCAGGAAAACAGAACTGGTCATGTTGTATCAGTCTATGCCTGAACAGGGCAGCTGACTGGACCGCTTTTTGGTATCACTATTCTGGTCAAGAACATCACTTCCGAATGTGAGTCTCTGCACTTGTCACCCACAGAGAAATGCTGGCTGGCCTAAACCATCACCTGAACTAAACAGTGTTTAGCAGGATTTGCTTAAAATGATCAACCACGTTCAAGTCCATGCCCTCAGCTCGGTCTGTTCATGCAGCTCTGTGAGGAGACGGACACAGCAGACACATCTCTCATACCCGGAAGTGAGATGGGGTCCTGTAGGGAGATTGCTGGCCGGAGTTTCTGATTTACGAGAGCTGCTCCAGAGACTTATTTTAGAAAAAGGGCCACACCAGCAGCATGTTACAGTGACACCGAATGGGTTCCAAAACCTGCTTACTTCTGTGACATAGTCAACCTGCTTAATGAACTCACTCTGTCACTTCAGAGGAGGACAGTAACTGTGTTCAAGTCGGCAGATAAACTGGCCGTAGTCAAAGCCAGGATGGAATTATGGGGGTGACAAGTGAACCTGGGATTGTTGATGTGTTTCAAACATTAGATTCTGAAAGAACCTGAGCGGGGCCTTCTCTTTCACAGCTGCTGCAGGGTCACCTGTCTCAGCTTTGAAAAGAGTTTGAACATCACCAACCACAAAAGAACCACAAACTGGGAAGGAATGTTTCTGTGACCCATTTTTGAATAAGCCAGGTGCATCCACTTTGTGCTAGAAAAGGATCAACTGCTTGAGATCACAGATGACAATGCTCTTAAAAGTACATTTGAGACAACTTCAAATCTCTCTGTGTTCTGGATTAAACTCAAGATGGAATACCATGAGATTTCCCTCAAAGCACTGAAAAGCCTGCTTCCATTTCCAACATCCTGTAGTTGTAAAGCATGATTTTCTGAAATGACAGCAACCAAAATGAGATTACAGAGATAAAATCTGAGTGTCGCTGTCCCCATCACCCCTAGATGGGACTGTCTAATTGTCAGAAAACAAGCTGGGGACTTGCACTGATTCTGCATTATGGGTAGTTGTATAATTACTTCATTATACATTACAATGTAGAAAATATTAAAATAAAGTATACAATAAATGTAACGCACTTGAGTAATCCTCAAACCATCTCCTGCCCTGCACTGGTCAGTGGGAACGTTATCTTCCATGTAACTGGTCCCTGGTGCCAAAAAAGGCTGAGGACTGCTGCTTGAAGACACCTTTCCAGGGTATCCTGTAACATACTAATTGGCATACCCAGAACTTATGTTTATTTTTCTTAAAGAGAGCAACTTTTCTCTTTATGTAGTAATTGTCCCAAACACTTTGTGCCCAGATAGTCTTGAATACTTCAGTAATCATTATATGTGTACAAAATAAGTTTACTACATACCTTTCTCTTTGAATTTCAATGTCTAGTGGTCATTTTTTCTATTTATAAGTAATATTACTTTGCATTATACATGTATTCTAGCTTTTTACTATTTATCTCACAAGATTTTAAGTTTAACAAATGCAGGGACTTTTTCTCTTACTCACTGGAGCATGTGAAGGGCTTTGCATAGTGCTAGATTCTAAAAGCAGATCAGTAAGCCTGGAGAAATGGATGAAAGAGTGAGTAACTAATCTAGTTTTTCAAGAGTTGCAGTAGAGATGTTAACACTTAGGAGAGAGGCTTCTAACAAGGAGTGAGTTATGAGCAGTTTTTAAAAGTTCATAGAATTTGGGCAGCGCCTGTGGCTCAATGAGTAGGGCACTGGCTCCATGTACCAGGGGTGGCATATTGCGTGACCAGAGATGCGAACGAACAGCAGCTTTGCCGTGGGTGTAAACTCACTCCTGTAATTATTATATCAAGAAACAGACTACACACAATGAGATGGCATGTAGCAAAAATCTTTATTACAGGTTTTGATTTTATACCTTTCTAGTGACATAAACTCTTAATCTATTATCTGTTATTTTCACCATTACCTCAATTTACCTATCTAAAATCAACTAAAAAGGAAATATCCTATTACCTATTATCAACATAATCACTTTTGCAGTAAACATCTTCTTCAAACACTGACTAATTTCTGGGCAGGTGTGTAAACAAAGTCATAAAGAAGAAAGTAAACAAGAGGAACAGAGTTAATGGAAAAATATTTTCAAGCATTCACTCAGTTTACTCAGTAGGAAGTAATGACTGTGTCTTCTCCTCAGGGCAGAGCACCTATAGACCTCTGACGATATGTTGTTAACATAAGTCAACCCTTTGGCCCATATCTCTGAGGAAGGGCTGCATGCACTTTGATCTCAGGCTTCACGGGGTGTACAGCTTCAGAGAAATGGTTTAAGGAATTTATAACTCCAAGAAAACCAACTCTGCTATAACCCAGGGGGGTCCAATTCCCTTAAGCCTCTAGAAGAAAGCAAGTCATTTTAAACTCACACTGAATTCACTTTGTGTGCTTGATGTAGGATATGTTTATTTCTAAATATTATCCTACATGGCACATAGAAGCCCAGCCCTGGTCGAAACTGAAAAAAAAAAAAAAAAAAAGTTCATAAAAGTTTACTGAGTAAAAAAAAATGGGAAAAAATCTGGGGCTTCGGAGATCACATGTTCTCTGTTCCTGAATTACTATTTGTGAGAAAATTTAAAATGAGTGGTTGTACTGTGTGATCCTTTAAGTCCCCTCTCGTCCCATATTTTAAAATAAAAATGTCACATATATACACAAAATATAGATATATACATGTACACACAAGGATAATATGTACACAAGAAAGCATCTTAAGTATGAATGCAGTAAATATGGAGACTAAAATTTTGCAAGATATATTGAGAAAATATTTATCTGAAAATGAGACAACACAAAAATCATTAGTTTAGCTTACATTTTGTAACATTTAGATTATAATTACAAATTGAGAAAATTAGGATTCTAGGTATCAAGATATGATCTCTTACCCTTCAACTGTAAATAATGATCTTGAGCAGAGTCATTTTCACAAGTATAGACCAGGATTTCACTGATTTTCCTTAATAGCCTTTGAAAATTATCAATTAATACTGCTCTGTGTCCGTAGCTCAGTGAGTAAGGACACCAGCCACATACACCAAAGCTGGGGGGTTCAAGCCTGGCCTGGGTCTGCTAAACAACATTGACAGCTGCAAACAAAAAACTACCTGGGCATTATGGTGGGCACCTATAGTCCCAGCTGCTCGGGAGGCTGTGGCAAGAGAATCCCATAAGCCCAAGAGTTTGAGATTGCTGTGAGCTGTGACACCACAGAACTCTACTGAGGGCAAGAGACTGCCTCATAAAAATAAAAAAAGAAAATTACCAATTAATGTAAAACTCATCTTCTTTCAAACATTTCGTGCTGAGGATGGGGGGGATAGGTAAGGCAGGAGAGGCTTGAGGAAGTATTAATTTTCTAAGTAGTCAGTTCACTAGTGAAAATTTTATTGAAGGAAAATTTAACTTGTCTACATAGAACCATAAATATAGCAACTAGGATAATACATACTGGAATAATGAGACTGCCTTCTATTTTATTGAGTTTGGGATTAATAATTAATATTATGGGTAGAGAATTCTATGAATTCATGATTAGGTTTTCTCTGTCAACACAAGCCATTTTTCAACTTTTATTTCTTTCAAGGAGCATGGCCTCTTGATTCATGTTTCAGGGTATTGTACTGGGTCATTAACACCAGCGTATTGGAAGATGAAGAGAAAATATTTTCAAACAGAGAAAGGGAATATGACTTAAAGGATGAAAAATGAATCCCAATACCTTGGATCTCAACTGTATAAGTGACAACCTTCTTATTTTGAGCTGCAAGTGAGAACTAGTGTGCTATTTTAAGATTTCTCCTTTCTAGACAGGTGTAGGAAGTATATAGGATGTTAAAGAGCTCAGTCTTGGGAGTCAGTGTTCTTATTATATCAGTTAATCTTGGGCAAAGTGGGAAATTCTTGGACTAATTGGGCAAAGTGGGAAATTGTTAACAAGTTGGACTTCCCTTAAAGATTCTTGTTTTATCTCTCGAAACTTTGATGACCTTTCAAACTTGAGCTAACTACGCAATATCGCTGAATTTCAGGGATTTATCCCTTTGGAAATTTATGCCTACTTGTCAACTTCATTAGAGGTATAAAAACAAATGGCTGACAGTATCACCTACATAGTCAATGCTCAATAAACAGGGGCTGGAAACTTCATTGAAGACTATACGGCTTTTCTGAAATAAAAGTTAAAATAAAATTCTGCCATAAAATCAACTCCCTACACCTTAACATACCAATGGTCCCTATTCCAGCATGCTTTTAAGATGGTTCATGCCATAGACAGAAAAGAGATGTCCTGGGTTAGAAAGCCATTTGTTCAAGAGTGTTTTCAAGCTCTGAGTCCAGATCCATAGATGTATCGCCCATGCTTTGATCACTAAACCTGGTTCCTCTGGCCTGAATACCTGATTTCTTTAATTTCTCTTTGTTCCTATTTAGCATTCTTTTCAGATGCTCTTACAAACTCTAGTTGCTGATCTTAATTTCATTTCAACATTGTCCTGCTTGCAAATATACTAAATAGTAAAATGACTTAATTCTTCACTATTTTAACAACCTGGTTCGATTTTTCTCTGAGGTTAACTGTTTGTGTGGACAGTAATGGTGTGTAAAAAACCTCTCCTTCAGTTTAGAGAATTGGATTCTATTTTGCAAAGCCACTTAAATTTTTATGTCCTCATCACCTTCTGCTGAAAGAGTTTCTGTCTGGTAACCTAGTTGAAGATGGTTGTGGTTTGAGAATGGTGCTTTAAAATCTACCGTAGAACCTCCCTCCACGTTTCATTACCTGCCTGCCATGACCACCTCCTTACATTGGCCTAATCTTCATGGACCAGCATGCGGCACATGTATATATCGGTACAATAGGCCTAGTTCCTTACGTTGACCACCTCCAATCAGTTATTTAGAGCCCCTTGAGTGGCGAACTTAAAGAGGTTCTACTGTTTAATGTTTGCATATGAATTTCACTCAGATTGACCTGACCATTTTAAATGACCAAGTTGGTGCTGACTTCCCAGGTTGGTTAGCTTATAAAGTCTTGTCACTTTTGTCTACTTACATTAGAAATGGACATGTGGCCATCTGCTATAACAGTGGTTCTCAACCTGTGGATTGTGACCCCTTTGTAACAATGAAAATACATCCTGCACATCAGATATTTACATTACGATTCATAATAGTAGCAAAATTACAGTTATAAAGTAGCAACGAAAATAATTTTATGGTTGGGGGTCACCACAACATGAGGAACTGTATTAAAGGGTCACGGCATTAGGAAGGTTGAGAACCACTGTGGTAGACAGTTCCAGCAGAGCTGCCCTGATACCTACTTTCTTCATCGTTACCGGTAACTAAATGCTTGAAAATTAGTTGGGAATATATTTCACATCAGCCACTTATAAAAAATAATTTCTACCCCCCAAATAAGACCCTATAATCTAATTAATTACATTAGATCTGAAAGATGCCCACTAATTTTTATATGAGTACTTAAAGAAGTAAATAGAAATACCAAGTAATAAACAATATGAGCAATGAGTTTTAGCTTATGCCAAGTATTATCATCTGTTTTTAATGCCACTTGTAAGGTTCTATAAGGCAGAGATCATCATGCGATGGAGATATTGAGAACCCAATACATTAAATAAAATACCAAAGGTTGGGGTTCTAGATTATAGACAGATGCTTCTATAATTATCAGGGCCCTGCAGCAATGGCATAGAATGCCAGGGAGGAAATAAAGAATGAAACCAGTTTGCTTTTACTGCTGAAAGACAGTCAGGTATTAAAGATGAATTAAAATCAGCTATGTTTTCAGTTTCCTTAGGAAAAGCATTATTCATTCAAATACACTACTCAAAAAATGTCTCATTATGGTTATCTGTTCAGCGATTAAAACTAAACAGAAATCTCTCAAAGAAAGCATAGCACCTATTTTACTAATACTGCTGGAACATAATTTAGGTAACATTGACCCCGAGTGATTCATTGAAAGCACAATAGTTGCCCCTCGAAATCACAGTGATTAAAGGAGCATAATATAATGGCCTCAATTCCTATGGCGATAGTTATAGAACTATTGAGAGACAGCATAAAAGGCATAAAAAAAAATTGTGTCCTGTTCATAAAATGGTCTGACATATTTATTGCAAAGCAGAAATAGAAAAACTCACATGTATATAACTTCACTCAATAACCTCTGTATTTAGGAGTTAGAATTTAATGTAAATTCATTCAATATGGTAAACCATAGATCAAATGGACTTGAAAGCAAAAGTTTATCTCTGAATCTCCCACATTTCACTATGTATAAAGGACAAGTAGATTCTATTTTCTTAGAGTTGTTTTGTCCTCATACACTGAGCCATTTTTTAATGTTTTCAAATTTTTGTGGGGTCCTCAGATTAACCTTTGAGTGACTACATTACTCATTTTATTCAGACACCACTCAGTTTATTCCAGCATTATTCATTCAACCAGTATTTTCCTCAAAATAGATTGAAAGTAACAAAAGAAACCTTCAAGAAAGTAAAAGTCATCAAATGTGTAGAAGAAAAGAAAACTAAGATGAATTATTAGTTGTGAATTCTAAGGTAAAAATGTTAACAATTTTAAAAATCAAAGTAATATTACAAAGCTATTTTTTACTAGCAAAGTATTAACTAGTACTAGCACTAACTATTACAAAGCTAGTGTTTGCACAGTACCCATTATTCACGTTACCATGTTAACTGAAACCCATTCTTATTGGAACCGTGTCCTGGGTTTTTCAGTTACTACAGAACCTTGCAAAAGTGAGGACATGGGGTGGCGCCTGTGGCTCAAAGGAGTCGGGCTCCAACCCCATATGCCAGAGATGGTGAGTTCGAACCCAGCCCTGGCCAAAAACTGCAAGAAAAAAAAAAAAAAAAGGTGAGGACATGGTTCCAATATGTACAAGCTTCAGTTATGGAAAGAGAACAATGCCTTGTACCTTATATAATTCCTTTATTATACTATAAAAACAAAGTAAGCCAGGACCATTCAACCATTATTAATAATATGCATATATGGGACTTAGGAAGAGTAGCTTGTTCTTTTTTTTTATTACATCCTTCTTGTAATTAAGAATGAAAACACATTCTCTATATGCTTTGGCCACAGAATTTTTTCTAGCACATCTTAAATAATTTGCTTTTATAAATTGTTTGGGAAAACTTTGAAACATTTTTGAGACAATCTAATGTTTAATGATGAAATATATTTAATGCTTAATTAAACATGTAGGGTGTTTTTAAAAAGTTACTATATTACCACAACAAGTAGAAGTAGCACAATACAAACATTGTGATAAAACCAGAAATAAAATTTTTAAAAATCAGTACAAAAGCAAAGAAACAATGTAAATTTCTGTAATTGTGAGATGTTGCCACTTTGATGCTGCATAATGAGCCTCTGCACCTGTCTGTGCTCAGCTGTCTTTGAATTAATTGGGATTCTGCTTTGCTTGCCTGAAGTCAGCTAAAGTGACTTAACTTGGTCTCAGCTACGGGCTGGATTCAGGTCTTATATCCTTGTCTGTTAATTCTGGCATTTTTTTTTTTTTTTTTTTTAAAGCAGGAACTCAACTTTATTGCGTCAAGCAGCCACTTATATAGAGCGTGGGGAAGCAGCGGGGAAAGAAGGCGGGGGATGAGGTGCGTGACAGGGTTGGACCAATGGCATGGTACCACGTTGGCTGTATCTAGGTAGAGGCAGTTTCAGGCCAGGCCTTGCTGAGTCATTGCTACGTGGAAGTAGCTCGATGGATCTACATCTAGCCAGGCTCAGGAAGTTGCACTAGGCCTCAGGCACATGACAGGGAAGGTTTGGTAGAATTCTGATGTGAAGCCATCTGGTCTTGGGCTTTTCTTTTTAGTGAGATTTTGTATAGTTGATGCTAGTTTAGAATTTGATATAGGCCTGTTCAATGTTTCCACTTCATTCTGGCTAAGTCTTGGTAGGTGGCATGCTTCCAAGTATTGATCAGTTTCCTTTAGATTTTCGTATTTCTGAGAGTAAAGTTTCTTATAATATTTGTTAGGGATTTTTTTGAATTTGTGAGGGGTCTGTTGTTATTTCGTCATTACCATTTCTGATGGATGAAATTAGAGATTTTACTCTTTTTTTCCTGGTTAGGTTAGCCAAACGTTTATCTATTTTAGTGACGTTTTCAAAAAACCAACTTTTGTATTTATTGATCTGTTGTATAATTCTTTTGTTTTCAATTTCATTTAATTCTGCTTTAATTTTGGTTATTTCTTTTCTTCTGCTGGGTTTGGGGGTTGGAATGTTCTTCCTTCTCCAGTTGCTTGAGATGTCCCATTAAGTTGTTAACTTCCTATCTTTTCATTTTCTTGAGGAAGGCTTGCAGTGCTATAAATTTCCCTCTTAGGACTGCCTTTACAGTATCCCAAGGGTTCCGATAATTTGTGTCTTCATTGTTATTTTGTTCCAGACATTTCGTAATTTTCTTCTTAATCTTGTCTATGACTCAGCTATCCTTCAGCACAAGATTATTTAGCTTCCATGTGTTTGTATGGGTATACAGATTCCTATTGTTATTGAGTTCAACTTTTAATCCATAATAGTCTGAGAAGATGTGAGGAATAATTTCAATTTTTCTAAATTTGCTGAGGTTAGACTTGTGACCTAGGATGTGATTGATTTTGGAGCATGTTCTGTGGGCTGCTGAGAAGAATGTGTATTCAGTTTTGTTGGGATGAAATGTTCTGTAGATGTTTGTTAAGTCCAGATGTTGAATGGTTGAGTTTAAATCTAAAATGTCTTTTTTAGCTTGTTTTTGGAGGATCTATACAGGACTGCTAAAGGGGTGTTAAAATCTCCAACTACTATGGAAGTGGAGGAAATCGAGTTGCTCATGTCTGTTAGAGTTTCTCTTATAAATTGAGGTGCGTTGTGGTTGGGTGCATAAATATTAATAATTGAGATCTCATCA
>CAUYPK010014201.1:0-14059 GCA_963574355.1 Loris lydekkerianus
CCGGTCGGGGGTCGCTGCACAGCTCTTATGGAGGTCTGGGCGGCACCAAACCCAGGAGTTTGAGGTTGCTATGAGCTGTGATGTCAGGGCACTCTATCCAGGGCAACAGCCCAAGGCTCCAGTGTGCCAAAACCGTCTCACTCTGCCCCTAAGGATTAGGGCTGTGAGGCAGTTCAGTCCCCGCCTTTAAGCTGCTCAGTCACTAGGTTACTTTGTCCTGCCCATTCCTTGCTCTGGGACCCTGAGGGCAGAGCTTGCTGGAGCAGTTTTTTCACACAATGGCTTTCACTGAGCCCAGCTCAGTCGCTCATTTTGGGGCCCTGGACAATGCCCAAAGTTCTCCACACTCTCGCTCAAGCTCTCCCCAAGGCAGTTCAACTGAGCGCCAAGTCCAAGAACACCAAAAAAGTTCACAGGTAAGCCCTTTCCAGTTTGCAGTCTCACTGCTGCTTGTACTCATGGTTGCCAGTGTGATTAGGTCGATTGAACACACACAGCCACTTGCCAGTTTTCCACTGTTTTTGTCCTCCTCCTGGGGTCCAGATGTCCCTTGCTTGCTTTCTGTATCCTCAAAGGGATGATCATAGGCAGATCCCACCGGCCAGAGATATCTGGAGTCTTATCTCCCCAAACTCGCCGTGCCCAGTTTCAGGGAAGCTGTTATTCAGCCGCCATCTTTAATCCAGTCTCCAGGAAGCTCCCTTAATTCTATCCAAGGGCAAATTGGGGCACAAAGTTCGTTCTGTGCCTTAAGTAGATATTTCCAAGAGGTCAATGTTTCCATTTGTGACAAATCAAAGTGACCTTTAGGCACCAGCCATAGTCCTATACGTGCTTCCATCTCACAAACGCTCATTAAGGCCAACTTTGTGTCAGGCCTGTGTTGGGCATTAGGGACAGGCAGGATGCAGGTTCTGCCTTTGGGGAACTGTCTTAGGAAGGAGAATGGCAGAATGTGAATAAGGGCAATGCAACGTAAGGAGATGGGTGCTCAAGGGCTAATGACCCAAGACTTTTTTGAGACAGTCTCACTTTGTCTCCCTCAGTAGAGTGTCATGGCGTCACAGCTCACAGCAACCTCAAACTTTTGGGCTCAAGCGATTCTTGCCTCAGCCTCCCTAGTAGCTGGGACTATAGGCGCCCGCCACAACACCCGGCTATTTTTTTTGTTGTTGCAGTTGTCATCATTTAGCTGGCCCAGGCAGAAACAGATCTGGCAGCTGGACTTTAAGGAATTTCATTTCTCTTAGAAGCAGCCCAGGGAGGCCAGTCCAGGGCTGGACCAGCAGCCAAACATGTCCTCCAGTTCTGCCATCCTCCTCCCGGAGCTTTTGTCCTCATGGCACCTCTGGGGATAACTTCTTTGTTCAATTAGGAAGGAAAGACCAAAACGGCATACAAACCCAGTTCTTCCAGATCTTCAGTTGGAACTGGATCCCTTAACTGTCAGAGCATCTGAGACAATGAACTGTTTTTAGCTGGGCTCCAGGAACTCAGCAGAGCTGAAGTGCCCACCCTGGCTCCTGTCTTCCCCCAGTGTCCTCCCCCTCAGGGGCTGATGCAACTAACCTGCCATCCTTGAGTCTCAGAGCTAAGGGATATGTATGATAGCAGAGGACAAGGCCCTTCTGAACTGATACCTGCCCGACTCCTATTTACCTTTTGAGGAAATTGGTTTATAGTCCAGGCGTCCTCAAACTTTATTTTTTATTTTTTAAAAGGAATAAAAAATAATTTTAATCAAGTGCTCAAACTTTTTAAACAGGGGGGCCAGTTCACTGTCCCTCAGACGGTTGGAGGGCCAGACTATAGTTTAAAAAAAACAAAAACAAAAAAAAACTACGAACAAATTCCTATGCACACTGAACATATCTTATTTTGAAGTAACAAATCAAAATGGGAACAAATACAATCACACAGCTGCATGTGGCCCGTGGGCTGCAGTTTGAGGACCCCTGGTTTATACCAACAGGCCACTTTCTAACCCTGTTTCTGCCTGTGTGTGGACACTTCTTGTCCCTTTGCTAAAGGCAGAGATAGAATCAAGTTCTCTCTGAACCTGTCCTGACACACTTGGAGCCATGACAACTGCAAACCTGTCTCCCTACCTCAGGGATTAGCCCAAACAGCCTGGGTCCTGAGCAAACTTAGCATATCTCAACAAGCAGGAGAAGCAGGTGGCCCAACAGCCCAGCACACAGGCCACACAAGGCCTGGAGCAACAGCAGGTGGGCACTGCTGCAGCCCTTATGGACAAACACAGGGACTCAACCCAGCACCATGCTGCTCTTAACCCGCAAATCTAGGCAGAAAGGGGCTGATGTGGCCTGCCTCCACCTCAGGCTCTAGGAAGAGGAGTTTACTAATGAGATAGGGTGGACTCGGCACCCATAGCTCAGCGGTTAGGGCACAAGCCACATGCACCAGCTGGGCTCCAGGGCTGGTGGGTTTGAACCCTGCCCCAGCCTGCTAAACAAAAAAATAGCCGGGCATTGTAGTGGGCGCCTATAGTCCTAGCTACTTGGGAGGCTGAGGCAAGAGAATCACTTAACCCCAAGAGTTTGAGGTTCCATGAGCTGTCTGTCTGAGATTCTGTCTCACAAAAAAAAAAAAAAAAAAAAAAAAAGAGAGAGATTGGGTGGATCCCAGAGAAGAGAGCTTCAAGGAAGAGTGGGAAAAATAAAGTGTTGAGATTTGGGCAGATACTACGTGAACTTCTAGAGCATAGTTTCAGAAAGGAATGGGGAGAAACAAAATACAGAAATACAGTAAGGACTCAACAAGGTCTTAGAAGTGAGCCAGGGAGTGTACAGTTAACCCCTCTCCCCTTCTCTCTCTCCCTCTCAGGGATGCTGGCAGAAGTGAGCAACAGTCTTTTTTTTTTTTTGAGACAGAGTCTCATTCTGTCGCCCTGGGTAGAGAGCTGTGGTGTCATAGCTCACAGCAACCTCAAACTCTTAGGCTTAAACAGTCCTCTTACCTCAGCTTCCCAAGTAGCTGGGACTACAGGTGTACCCAACCATACCCAGCTAATTTTTCTTGTTCTTCCTCAGGCTGGTCTCAAACTCCTGAGCTCAAGGGATCTTCCCACCTTGGCCTCCCAAAGTGCTGGGATTATAGGCATGAGCCACCTTGCCTGGCTTAAAAAGTTCCCTTTAGGGCCACAGCCAGCACAGCTGACTATATCCTCTGTCAGAGCCATGCTTGACTCTGGTTATCAGAAGAGTGACAATGACAGTTCTAACCAAGCTATAAGGACCAAGCTCATCTCCCCATCCTGCTACTGTGGCAGTAAATAACCTGTCTTACCATCTTCCACACTGAGTCAGCCCCAAGGGGCACCAGGTCCCCACAGGCCTCCTACCACTATTCCTTTTAGGAAATGGGAGTCAGGGTTCATGCCAACAGAGAAAATGGGCCAAGGCCCCTCACAAGTCACCCAAACCCACATCCCAATCACTGTTTCTCAGCTGTGTGCCAAAGCTGGGTTCCTGCAGGGCTCCCCTATGTCCCTACGGTGCTAGGAGCAGCAGAGCACCAACCCAGGAGGCAGAGAGGCATTTGGTCTGACTAGTTTTTTAGACAGAGGCTGCTACCCTTAATACTATTCACTGTGAACCAGCAGACATTCTCCTGCTCAGAGAGCTGCTCCACAACTTTATTTACATGATTCACTTGGGCAAACACAGAGTTCACTGTCTTGTCTTCCAGTGTAACTGGGTGGCCCACTGCTAGCAGTTGAGGGGTATGGGTGGAGGATGCTCCTGGGGGGGAAGAGCAGGGAGCCCGGACAGAGAACGTTCCAGCTTCAGGAGCCCAGGCTAGAGAGGGGGTCATTCACAGATGAGTTTGGGGCCCCCAGGTCACGTAGACCTTGCCAAGAAGGCAGAGGCAGGACACAGTTAAAAGAGCCCCAGGCTGGTCCTTCCATGCCCAGCCTTCACGGCACCAGGCAGAAATTACAAAGTTTCAGTCTCCAAACTAAAGTGGGTAGAGTGGTAGTGGCCACAGAGATGCCTCGGACCTCCCCTCTGTTCCATAGCATGGGACTGGCTTCCAGCGAGGGGCCTGCTGGCAGCAGAAGGCTCACTTGTCTGTCTCCTGCTTGATGTTCTCTACAGAGACAGGCAGCTCTGGACTTGGAGTCTTGTCTGGCGAGGCCACCTCTAGCTGCTCTTCCTTCACTTGCACAGCAATGACTGGAGAGGGAGGGGAAGTGGGAGGGCGGCACGGAGAACAGAGTGAGCAAGCCTGTAACTCTGGGAGAGGTGGGCGTGGGACCTGGGAGAGGGATCTGGCTCCTTACAGATGGGGGCCCTAGGGACAATCTTTAACCGCCTGCTTGCTTCTGAAGGGCAGCAGTAGCAAAGGCCCAGAGCCTCAGGACACCCCAACCAGACAGACTGTGCCAGAGACGCTGACATTGGCCGATATGCCACTCCTAACCAGCAGAAGAGGTGGGGGTAGAGGTGGAGGAGGAAGAAAAGGCCAGGGCACCTTGCTGGAGAGTTGGGGGTGGGTGTCTGGCTTGGTGCCCAGAAAATTCCCAACAAACTTGACTATTCTTTTATGCCCAGGTCAGGAAGAAGAGGGGCCGCCTCTGAGCACATAGCAGGCTGGTCCTGCCTCAACCCAGCCCGGTGGCTCTTACTCTCGTCTGAAATGGGCTCTGAGATCTTCCCCGCAGCCTTCAGGTCACCCTCCAGCAGGGGCTTCTTGGACCCCTGTCTGAGGAGCCTCGTCTTGGTCGGAGGGATTCTTTTCCCTTTGAATAAAAGTGGATTCAAACCGAGCATTAAAGTTGTACTTATGTGATATCTTCAGGCTAGGTCTCATCCAGCAGTCAGGTAGTATGGCAGAAGAGAAAATACCCTGGGGGACAGAAGGTCGGACTCCAACTCTGACAATACCCCTTACTGGCTGTGTGCCCCTGTGCCCCGAGGTTCTCCTATAACAGGGATGGATAACACCACCTCCCTTGAGAACCAAACTCAGAGCAAGTATGGTTGTTAGTTTCCCTTTTCAATCTTTGATTTCTTCCCATAACATGCAACTTTCCTGGCCCTGATGTTCTGAACAGCATAGGCCCACTGCCCACTTGACAAACACTACTCTCTCTCTTAATCCTGCCCAGAGACCTAGTCCGTTTCTGCTTTGTCCTGTTTTAGGATATCTCCTTCCTTGCATGGAGCCATGTAGTGGAGACCACCTTGCCATCACTGTAGTCTAGAAACCGGCTTTGTCCCCTCTCCCTCTTCCACCTGCTGCCCTCGAGCTGAGCCCACACAGGGCTCAGGATCATTTAACAGTGAGGCCCGAATACCACATGGAGTCAGCCACTCAGCAGCCGGCCTTGGCTTCCACCCTCAAGCAGGTCACAAGGGAAGAATGAAGGCCTTATAAAGACACCTTCTATTTCTTCCTGTGCCTTTTCCTTTAGAAGCTAGTGACTTAGTAGCTGCAGAATGCCAAAGAGGCCAGGCCATTTTCTGACCCTGTGGCAGCAGGGATAGGTATCCCCCAACCTCACTCTCTTTCAAACATGATCTCATCTGTCTTTCTCAGCATCCTGACCACTGCCAGAGACTATACTCCGTATTTTTGCTCTGGATCAACAAAGACACAGGGTGAACGGCCTGTGGGACCAAAGGGCAGGGGAGAAGAGACAGGGCAGGCCTGTGAAGAGAGCTAGCTATGTTGGTGGGACAGCACTTTGGGAACATGCTCCTGCCTCTGCTCCTAGGTCCCACAAAAGCCTGGCCAACTTGGACCATCACTTACTTTTCTTCCCAAACTGTTTCTTTTTCTTCTTTGTGGCCTCTTTTGCTTTCAGAGGTGTGACTGGTTCTGTTGGTGAAAGATGGGGTGAAAGAGTTGAGAAGGGTCTGGAAGAACACAGGGCACAGGTGCACCCCAAGACCCTTCCCACCCTTACACAGGTCACCCAAGAAGGGAGCCAAAGCTGGACAATGAGAACAGGGTGGTACCAGGAGAGGAGCTGGAAATAACTGTCCCTTCTACCCACCCTTGTCGCCAGGGCTGCTCAGAGGGACCTGGGTAGTTTACCTGGGTGCATAAGGGCACGAGCCTATGACAGAGTGGGCAAGATGAAGGAAGGAACTCTGCAGGCCAGAGGGAGAGGGAGACAGAGAAGTCAGGGCAGGGAGGCAGGACGCACTCCTTACACAGAGTGGCCCAAGAGGCTTCTTAATTTCATGCCAAAGAAGTAAAGTGGGCACAGCGGAGGGGGCAGGAAGGAAGGAAGAAGAGGAAAGTCAAGAGCCCCTGAAGGCAGACAGTGCCCAGACCTGCGGCCACAGGTGGCTGGAGCTGGTAGCCAGTAAGCTCACACCAGCCGACGGGGTAGATGTCCGGGGACTCGCAGTCTACCCACTGGTCGTACTCGCTGTCCCAGCCATCAAAATGGATGCTGAGGAGCCGATGCACCACCCGTTTCACTGTGGCCACACAGATGAGCCGGGGCTCCATCAGGTCCACAGCCTCCAGCTTCATGCCCACCTTGAAGCCATGGTTCGGGCAGTCCTGAGTGGGGAAGAAGGAAGTTGCCAAGCCATCCAGCTCTGACCCAGCAGGCTCACCTGGACCTGGGGGTGGGGTAGGGGAGCTGGCACTAGAATGCCTGTTGGGGCAGCTTCCTCTGGACAACCACCCATGGCACCTCTTTCCCAAGTACGAGCCCCTCTACGAAAAAGGGTCTAAGTGCCTGTCACAGCGTGGGACTTCTTCCCTGGAAGAGCTGATGTTAGCAGCGGAAACTCAAGAGAAAGGGTTGCAATTGCTCTCACTGACAGCAGTGGATAGGGCCAGTCCTGAGGCACTGCAGGCCCCTTGTTCTACCCTTGGTCTCCTCACCATGTTGAAGAGCCTTGATGGGGCAGCTTTTGACTTTGTCTTCTCCAGGTAGTTCTCCCAGTTGAAAGTCTGTGTCTCGTACCCTGGAGGAGCAGAAAGCTCAGATGTGTAGGGAGAGGAGGGGAAGTGAGAAGCAAGTTGCAGGGGAGGAACATACTGCTGAAGGGGTGCAGCTTGGAGTCTCCCCAGCAGCATTCTTCCCCCCTCTCCAGGCTGGTACCTGGCTTGGGGATCACAGTCCTGTTGTATAGATTATTCACTGCCTTAAGGGGCAAGTGGGAATTCTGCTCACCAACCACACAGCAACCATGGGGCTAAGTCGGCCTAGGCACTGTCAGGCCACTGTGGTGGCCCTGAGTGGCTCTGTCACTTCTATACATCCAGCAAATCCACACCCCACATGTCTGGCTTGACCAGGAATCCTGGCCTGTGGCCTCATCTGCCCCTTCTAACTGTGAAGCCAGCATGTGGTGGCTTGTTTTACCTTTTGGGGGTGTGAGCTCAATGTCATTCTTTTGGCAGAAAGTGGCTGGGAAGATGGCGTGGGAGGAGGCATGGTAGCAGAACCAGTCTGAGCCATCTGTGGAGGAACCCCCATCCACACAGATCATCAGGTAGCCATCCAGGAGAACCTAGGGAGGGGTGGGGAAGACAGAATGGTGTGTCGTGAACTGCACACACCCACGGTAAGGTGGCTATAGTGAGGACAGGAGGCAGATGGATCTAGTGGGTCTGGAGCCCGCCTGCCCAACACACCCTGAGCTTCTCAACAGGGGGCTGCACTCTGGTTATGCACACTTGTGAGAGTATTTATCTTTCCCATTAGACAGCAAATGAAGAGCCAGTAGGGACTGTGTCTGTCTTATCACCTCTGTTCTGAGGGGTGACCACACACCTGGCATGGAGCAAACGTGCTGAAGGGACAGATCAGCACTGTCTTCTAGGAGGACCAAAAGTAGTTGTGTACTACTCAGACTGTGTTAATAATGAAGGAGGTATAGAGCAAACTGAACCTAGTGGGGCATCTTGGTGGCTAGGCCAGCACTCAGAAGACATGGCACATGGCAGTCAGGCTCCTAGTGAGGTGACTGTGGAGCTTATACCTGACATAGGACCAGGCTCAGGCGTTCAACAGGCACCCCTCCAGAGTGCCTCAGACTCTGACACAAAAGCAGATTCTAAGCAAGGAGTAAGGCCCCCTCATAAAAATCAGGAAGGAGGGATGGATGAGCTGCAGTCCCAACAACAAATAGTAGAGATCTGTACCACCTCAGTCCCCTGAGGACCAGCCCCAGGCTCACCTTGCAGATGGTTGCCACACAGATATTGCCCAGATTCAGTGGGTCAATGGCCTCCAGCTTCATTCCCTCCTCAAACCAACCACCTTCTGTGTAGACAGCCCGTACCTGGAAGGAGTGGGGCAGCTGGGGAATCACTGTGTAGAAAGGAAATGGGGAGGGAAAGGGACAATCCCGGGGAAGACCAGGAATGGGTCCTCAGACCTGGAATGGACTTCTGGCCAAGGGGAAAAGAGCCCAAGGGCTGTACCTCACCTTCTTGAACAGGTAAGGAACAGCATCACAGTAGATTTTCCGGAAGGTGGGATGATGGGCCATGTCACTTCGCCTCTCTTTTTTTGAGGAGTTATCAGAGAGAGTGAGGAAGAGAAGGAGTTGAAGGCAGCTGACAGGGCCATCTCCGCACCTCCCCTGTGCACATGGGGCTGCTGTGCAGATGCTCTTGGCTGTGTCTCAGCACCTACAGTATTGCCACCCCAGACCAGGAGACAGATGGATCTAGCCCAGAAAACATCAAGAGTCTCCATACACTATTCAACCTGGAGCCCCAGACTCTTCCCATCTGACATGGGAGGGGATCTGGTTCAAACTTTTTTTGGAGACACAATCTCACTTTGTTGCTCTGTGTAGAGTGCTGTGGGTTCAGCCTAGCTGACAGTAACCTCAAACTCCTGGGTTCAGTCAATCCTCCTGCCTCAGCCTCCCTAGTAGCTGGGACTACAAGTGCCTACCAAAAAGCCAGGCTAATTTTCCTATTTTTAGTAGAGACAGGGTCTCACTCTTGCTCAGGCCGGTCTTGGATTGCTGAGCTCAAGGGATCCTTCTGCCTTGGCCTCCCAGAGTGCTGGGGTTACAGGTGAGAGCCATATCCTGGGCTTGAGTTCAACTCTTGATTGTACCACTCACAAATTGAGCTGCATGACCTCGGTTGCTCAACCTCTCTGGAGCTTAGCACTGTCACTTGCACACATAACCTACCTCCCAGCACTATCATGAAGTATGGAGAAGGTACTCCCACTCAATCCTTAGGAAGCAAAGCCTAAGGCCACTGCTTACCTGACATCTTAATGCCATGGCCAACGCGACGTGACCAACCTACTGGGTGGATCAGGGGGCTCCACATGTGGCACCAGAAGTCATCGTCACTGTCGCCATCCTCATAAAGGAGCCTCAGGCGACCCCCAATTACTGTGTCCACCACAGCCATGCGGGTCCGTGACACTTGAGACTTGTCCACTACCTCCAGCCGCATGCCCTGCCGAAAGGGGTACTTCATGCTCTCCACCATCTGTAACAACATCAGAACATGGGCCTGCTGTGCCATGAGGCTCTCTCACTACTACCTCTTGTTCTGTCTCTTTTTTGAGTCTTACTTGTTGCCCTCAGAGTGCCGTAGCATCACAGCTCACAGCAACCTCAAACTCTTGGGCTCAAGTGATTCTCTTGTCTCAGCCTCCTGAGTAGCTGGGACTACAGGCACCCACCACAACGCTGGCTGTTTTTTTTTTTAGTTTATTTATTTACAGACAGAGTTTCACTTTGTCACACTTGGTAGAGTGCTGTGGCATCATAGCTCAAACTCCTGAGCTTAAACAATTCTCTTTCCTCAGCCCCCCCAATAGCTGGGACTATAGGTGCCTGCCACAACGCCCAGCTATTTTTAGAGATGAAGTCTTGCTGTTGCTCAGGCTGATCTCAAATCTGTGAGCTCAGGCAATCCATCTGCCTTGGCCTCCCAGAGTGCTAGGATAATAGGCATGAGCCACTGCACTGGGCCAGTTTTTCTATCTCTTCAAGGAGCATAGGGGACAGGGAAGGTGGAGTGGAGTCATCCCATACCAAGCATATGACTCCCAAGTGTCCCACTTCTCATTACCAAAATGCCAGCAAGGCATGACATTGCAAATCGCAAACCCACTGTAGACCAAGGAAACTCATGATCCAGAGAGGCCAGGCAACTTGCCCAAAGTCACACAGACTCATCAGTGCCAGTGTTAGGCTTCAAACCTAGAGTTCAGCCTGTGCTCTTCAAACTCTGAGCTCTGATCCCTGGGCACCTCGCACTCTCTTCCACCTCCCAGACCTCTGCTGACGGCACACCCAAGACTCACGTCAGAGAACCAAGTCCTCTTGTATCTCCATGTCTAGTTCTAGCTCTAACCCTGATAGGCTGTGGCTCAACACAGCCTGACCCAACAACAGATAATGACCAAAATGCCCACAAGCTGTTCTTCAGTGAGCCACAGTGGTGAGGAGATTCTTTTTGTTCCCTGTGACTCCAGAGCTATCCTGCCTGAGGGGAACAGGCATGGTGTAGGCCTCTTCCAGCTTCAGGGCGACCCACAGTGCTATTTCCAAACACACCAGGAGGGGGAGTGTCTCAGAGGTTACTGAGCAGCCAAGAGGAAAAGCTAGCACAGAAACCTCACACAGACAGACCCTTCACCCAGCTAAAGGGCTGGATTATATCCTGAGGCTGACCCTGTTCTGCCACAGCAGCTCATGTAGGAGTTCAGGTGGTCCTCTGGGCCACCTCTCTGCCCTGTTCCCTTCTTCTCTAGCCAACATGGTGCAGCCCACGACCCAACAACTCTTTATTGCCCTTATTTATTTGGGATAAGTAAGGGCAGAAGCTAGGATTGATTTGTTTCTACATTCTCAGCTCTGAGCACAGAACTAGGTGCAGAGTTAATGCCCAGTTAATGGTTTTGCTTTAGTGAATCAATGCATGCACATACCCCTGACCTTGACTGATGGATCACCTGATCATTCAAAACATTTTGCTGAGCATGTACCATATTGCAGGGATCAAGGGGCCTTGTGGGGATTGGAGCTTTCTCTATAAACTCACCTCTTCTCTCCTCCCCACCCCCAATTTTCAGAGTGGACCAGAAAGTCAGCAACTGAGTGCTTCCCACGGGAAAGGAGCTATGGTCTCCATGTCAACAAGTCCTTTCTCAAGACAGTGACCGCCCACAGAGCAGCTCCGCAACAGGACTGTCTGGAACCTGCACTCATGACTGGCCTCCAGTCTCATCTTCTTGCCCCAATCTAGCACACACTGTAAGACTGGACACATAAGAGCCCGTGCTTGCTGGCTGGCTCACACAGATCCCAGCCCTCTGCCCAGAACCATGCTTTTTAAACAGGGGGGCCAGTTCACTGTCCCTCAGACCGTTGGAGGGCCAGACTATAGTTTAAAAAAAAAAACTATGAACAAATTCCTATGCACACTGTACATATCTTATTTTGAAGTAAAAAAAACAAAACGGGAACAAATACAATCACACCACCGTGTGTGGCCCATGGGCTGGGCTGTAGTTTGAGGACCCCTCCTAAGGTAAAGGAAATAAAGAGGTTACCCTGTTGCCTCTAGTGATTTGTACCACCCACAATCATCTGCCTCATCCTAAAACAAGGGTTGGCTGAGAAAGAGTGAACAATCACTTCTGATCACGTGTCAACTGTTCCAGGCACTATGGAAATATAGGAGAGGATGCTTATTTTATTGGAGTAAAAATATGGAGACTATTAAGAGTTAACAACATAGATAATTTGCAAACTAGTAGTCTCTATCAGGTTTGAATAAGGGAGAAATAATTTCTATTTAGGGGGGGAAAGTCAGGAATGCTTCAAGGTTCTCTGAACCATTCCTTGCCAAAGGCCAACTCTCCACCAGCAAAAGCCTAATGCACCTTTGCATCTGGTACCCAGTGCCCTGGGTGAGGTTTGGTCTTTATTTTCTACTATTGGGGCTTTACACACTCCCCATGCCCTATAGATCCAAGTAAAATTTTCTCTATAAGCCTCCCTTGATACCTGCTCCTCCTCCTTAGGCTGATTCCATTGGGTGTCCTAGCAGCACTTGTACTGAATTACCTGCCACCACTGTGAGGTGTGCCATGAAAACATCACCTGTGAGCACTTGGTTCAGGAGAACCTCAGATGTAGCCCACGCACCTATATATGGGAGCGCCACAGTGAGAGGTCTGGCACAGAGAGGTAGGAGAGAGTCTTCACGGTATAACCTTGTGATCCCTTTGACTTTTACCATAAAAAGTCATTATTTACCATATGACTTTTTATTTTGTTATTTTACTATTTTTTTTTTTTTTGTAGAGACGGAGTCTTACTCTGTCACCCTCGGTAGAGTGCCGTGGCATCACACAGCTCACAGCAACCTCCAACTCCTGAGCTTAGGCAATTCTCTTGCCTCAGCCTCCCAAGTAGCTGGGACTACAGGCGCCTGCCACAATGCCTGCCTATGATTTTTTTTTTTTTTTTTTTGGGGGGGGGAGAATCTCACTCTCTTGCACCAGGCTAGAATACTGTGGTGTCATGGCCCACAGCAACCTCAAACTCCTGAGCTAAAGCAATCCTCCTGCCTCAGCCTCCTGAGCAGCTGGGACTATAGACCTCCACTATAACACCTGGCTAATTTTTCCATTTATTATTTATTTATTTATTTAAGACAGAGTATTATTTTGTCACTCTCAATAGAGTGCTATGGCATCATAGCTCACAACAACCTCAAACTCTTGGACTCAAGCAATTCTCTTGCTTCAGCCTAAGTAGCTGGGACTATAGGTGCCCGCCACTGTGCCTGGCTATTTTTTAGAGACAAGGTCTCACTCTAGCTCAGTCTGGTCTCGAATCTGTGAACTCAGGCAATCCACCTGAATCGGCCTCCCAGAGTGCTAGGATTACAGGCATGAGCCACCGCACCCAGCCAAATTTTTCTATTTTTAGTAGAGACAGGGTCTCACTCTTGCTCAGGTCTTGAACTTCTGAACTCAAGAAATGTCCACCTGCCTCCACCTCCCAGCATGCCAGGCATGAACCACCATGCCCAGCCCATATATGACTTTTTAATTTAAAGAACTAGTTTTCTTTTAAACCCAACTCTCACAGGACTAAGTAGTTTTTGGGTTTTTTTTTTTTTTTTCTTTTTTTTTGAGACAGAGTCTCACTTTGTTGCCCTTGATAGAGTGCCATGGCATCACAGCTCACAATAACCTCCAGCTCTTGGGCTTAGGTGATTATCTTGCCTCAGCCTCCCGAGTAGCTGGGATTAAAGGTGCCTGCCACAACACCCGGCTATTTTTTTTTTTGTTGTTGTTGCTGCAGTTTGGCCGGGGCCGGGTTTGAACCTGCCACCCTCGGTATATGGGGATGGTGTCCTACTCACTGAGCCATAGGCGCCGCCCCCCTTTTTTTGGGAGACAGAGCCTCAAGCTGTAATCCTGGGTAGAGTGCCATGGCACCACAGCTCACAGCAACTTCCAACTCCTGGGCTCAAGTGATTCTCCTGCCTCCACCTCCTAAGTAGCTGGGACTACAGGCACCCGCCACAATGCCCGGCTATTTTTTGGTTGCAGCCGTCATTGTTGTTTGGCAGGCCTGGGCTGGATTCGAACCCACCAGCTCAGGTGTATGTGGCTGGCACCTTAGCAGCTTAAGCCAAAGGTGCCAAGCCGACTAAGTAGTTGTTTAAAGGAAAATTAAATGCCACACAGATGTTTCCCTCATTCGAAACCAAGGCTGTCTTATAAATTATTTATGTGCATTTCCTTTGACAGACAGGAGACTCCTGGATGGCAGGGTCTGTCTTCTTTGTATGACCACAGTGCCTTGTATATAACAAGTACCCATATACTCGAGTATAAGCCGACCTGAGTATAAGCCAACCCCCTTAATTTTACCCTAAAAACTGGGAAAACTTAGTGACTCGAGTATAAGCCGAGATGGAAAATGCAGCAGCCACTGGTAAATTTCAAAAATAAAAATATATACCAAAAACAATTACAATAATTGAGGAATCAGTAGGTTAAATGCTTTTCAATATTTATTGCTAAAGAAAAACTGTAAACTAGCAACAACGCCTACCT
>CAUYPK010014202.1:0-51747 GCA_963574355.1 Loris lydekkerianus
TTATTTTTTTAATTAAATCATAAAGAGGTAGATCATGTATACAGTAATGCATTTGTGGGGTACAATGTGCTGATTTCATATACAATTTGGAATGCTTACATCATACTGGTTAATATATCCCTCACCTCATTTACTTAATTATTGTGTTAAGACATTTATGCTCTATACTTAATAGATCCGACATGTGCCCTTGCAATATGCACCATAGTTGTGTCATTGTAACTTTAATCATAGGGCATGGTAATACTAAATAAGAGATGCCCTAAGGGATCTCTCCTGCATACTAGAAGGGTTCTTTATTCCTCCATTGTAGAGTAGCAGTCCAATTTCTTCTTGGTAGTTGTGATCAATCATCCCATTGAGCACAACTCCCATCTTGCTGGCTTAGATTAATGATTATATATAGATATTATATATAGATAATGATTATATATAGATGAATGATTAATCTATAGATTATAGACAGATAATTATATATAGATGAATGATTATATATGAATATTCAAATAGAATATATAGGAGAGAACACTGGAGTTCAGTGGAGAAATCATGGGAAATCCTTGAGGCACATGGAAAATTCTCTAAGAATTCAACAAGGCACCACAGGAAACAAGAAAAGCAAGAAAAAATCTTAACCCCAAATCAGAAAAAAATAATAACAGTCACTGCAGAACTAAATAAAATAGAGACCAAAAAGGGGGGAGGGGGAAGGATTTATTCTTCAGATAGATAAATAAAATTGATAAACCACTGATTTCCATTTGCTTGAAATACTGTTTTCCATCCCTTAATTCTGACTCTGAATTTGTACTTCAAGGCTAGATATGTTTCCTGGATACAGTATATGGATGGCTTGTGCTTTTTTATCCAATCAGCCAGCCTATGCCTCTTCAGTGGGGAATTGAAGCCATTAACATGTATTGAGATAATTGATAAATGTGGTAGAGTTCTATTCATCTTATTTTGTGAAAGTCCATTGCTTAGTTTCATCTTTTGCAGCATTGTGGAAGCCAGGTTTTATCCTTTAGCTTTTGGGTATATAGTTTGCTGGTGGTCCATTGTGATGGTCAGTCTGTGGAGTAGGTCTAAGTATTTCCTGCAGAGCCAGTCTTATTGCAGTAAACTTCCTCAGTGTTTGCATATCATGTTGCCAGGATTTTTCTGCTGTTTCTTCTTCATGAAAGTGTTCTTTTTGTCTGTTTCCTTGTCCTACCTTTATCTTTCACTTCCTCCTGCTCTTTAAATTACTGTCCCTCTGGAAGAGAACAGTGAAGAACAAGAAGGGATAAAAGATTAAAAAGAAGAAAAGAGAAAGAAAAGGGGGATGGTAATAGGGAAGATTGACCCAAAGAAGAGATGAACAGATAGAGAGAGACAGGAGTGATAGTGGTGCATAGGGAGGGTACTTTGATCCACACGCACAAATCCCAAGCTCTGGGGGGCTGGGTTGGGTAGAGATCTAGAGCTCTTTGCCAGCCTGAGCAGACACAAGACTCCTCCTCCACCAAATAGAAAAGAAGAACAAAAATACTACAAATAAAACAAAAAATAATCCTTAAGGGATAAAATTATTGGGAAAAAAAGAATAATGGGTAGAAAGACTAGCAAACATGAATCCTTTATTATTAAAGAAGGAAACAATGAAAAATTATAATTAAATGAGGAAAAAAAAGAAAAAAATCTTGGGGAAAAATTTGAAAAACAATTTTTAAAAGAAAAAATACAATATATATATGTACTTATTTTTATACATGCATATATACATATATGAATGTATATCTTACTGTATATTGCCTGGGAAACAGGTGATCTTCTGGGGTATAGGATTCTAATCATGACACTAATACAACTGTATAAAATGGAGACTGGAAGCCTCTGCCTTGCTGAGGAGACCTTAGTCCTGTCTTCCTGACTTCAATCTCCCAGGGATTGAGGATTGCCCTCAATCCCCCAGGTTTGGAAGTCCGAAAGCTCTCCTCAGCCCACTTAATAGACATGCCTAAACCTTTCTAAACCATGTCCTTGGCTATATAGTAACTTTCCCAAGAATGCGTGTGTCACTCAAATCTCCCCAGAAGTGGCTGCCTTGCCTATCAGGAATGCCACAACAGGCCTTGCACTAGGACCCTGAGAGCCAAACTTGTAGAACAACCTTCCCAAAATGGCTGCTGCCAGCCTGCAGCCAAACATTGAAAGCTCCACTCTGTCTGTTATCTCAGTCCTAGCCTCTGAGTGCCTTTCAAAATCCCTCATTCACTTGCCTAAGCTCTCCCAAGGTAACTCAAACAAGTGCCCTGGTTAAAAAAAAAAAAAAAAAAAAAAAAAAACCAAACAAACAAACAAAAAAAAAAACGCAGGGCAGGCCTTCTCTGTCTGCAAACTGTTTCTGTCACTGCTGCTGCTGCTGCTGCCACCGCTGCTCCACTGCCCCTGCTGCAACTGCCACGGCAACACAGGCTAGTCTCTGCCCAAACACAAGTATTTATCACTTCTTCAGGGCTTCCATCCTACTCTTGGGGTTCTGAAATGTCCTGCTGCCTCCTTGTGCCCCCACAGGGATGTTTCTTGGCAGAGCCCACAGCAGAGGTGCCTGGAGTCTTTTCTCCCCAATCTTATCATACATGACTGCAAAGAAGATGTCTCTAGTCTGCCATCTTGCTCCACCTCCCCCCAGTTGTTTTACTTCATGAAATTCTGCTAAGATCAAAAATAAATCTAATTCTTAAAGTACTTGAGCAACTTCAAAATATGTCTTTCCCTAGTATATAAGTATTTTTGTTCCTATCACTGTTCTTTGTTGTCTACATTTATTTTTTAAAAATTCGTCATTGTAACTTTTCTGTGAAAAAATCATTTTTCACATAAAAATATAGAAGGTTAAATGACTTTTCATAAGTTGGACAAACAATAAAAATTGGTAGATTTTAGAATCCTCATAGACTTCCAGGCCATGGAATTGATAATATATTAGGCTGGTTAGGTGGAAGGACAGAGAAATACTCTATCAACATTTACCAATGAGGATTCATATCTGCTATCTTTAATTGTAATGAAGAGAATGACAAAGCCATCATTTATGAGAGATGATGGGAAATATTTGGCTAGAGACTCCGGATTGGTATTGAAGGTGATAAAGGGTGTGATGCATATTAATGATTGACAAAATGTAAGCTAATATTGTGAAGTTAAGGGAGATTACATATGAATTGAAGACATAATAAACACTAAACTCAGCATATACTGCAAAACAGATAAGGTTTAGCAAGACTTAGAGCTAAAAATACTTAAATTACACAGATGTGATAAAAGGATGACTGGTGAAATTTGGATTCTGATATATTATTTAAAGGAACATGGCAGAGCATAGAGCAGGGAGTTAGTGAGTTATCTCTGCAAGGTAGTAGAGTAGGAGATAACAGTTTTCATTCCTATTTCCTCACCAGGAATAATCACACAGAAAGGATCACTGTGTGAGATTGAGATGTCTGGAGATGGTAGGAACAGAAAAGAAGATCAGGGGATATCAGTATCAGTAGATGACTGGTTCCATCACAGTTCCCCATGACATTCTGCAGAGAATGCCAGAAATCTTTGACACTGAAGACGTCAGCATCCCCCATGGCAGCTGTGGGATTTCTACAACTTTTACAGTGGAGGTCCTCTTAGTGTTTGATGACATGACCCCCAAAGATCTGCTTCACAGAGGACATGGAAGCTTTCGCAACTGAAGTAACCGAAAGACATTGCCACCACTGACCCCCAGAAAGGAAGATGCTACTGTACCCTCTTTGTGCCCCCAAGAAGGAGTCACTATTGTTCCATCCTGAGACCCCTAATTCCTCACATACCCCAGACCATCCAATTAAAATACTTAAAGTGGCTGAATAGATTTAAAAAATAAGATTTAGTATGTGGGCTAATCTGGAGGTAGATGATGTCTCAAAGTAGTTTTGATTTGCCTTTCTCTGATGATTAAGGATGATGAGCATTTTTTTACGTGTCTGTTGGTCATGTGCCTGTCTTTTTCAGAGAATTTTATAATATATGCTGTCTTCAAGAGATTCACTTTAGTTTAAAGGACATACATAGGCTGAAAGTGAAGGCATGGAAAAATTATTTCAAGCTAAAAGAGAGCAGGGCCATGTTTATATGTATCAAACAAAGTAGACTATAAGTCAAAACTGTTAAAAGGAATGAATACACACACACACACACACACACACACACACACACTCCCTCTTAACATCACATTAATAGATATGATGGGAGAAATAGACAGCAAAATAATAACTGTAGGGAACTTCAGCACCCCTCAACAATGGATAGGTCATCAGAAAATCAAGAAGCAAACATTGTACTTGAACTACACTTTGTACCAAATAGACCTAACAGACTTAAGTAGAACATTCTATTCAATACACATAACATTTTCCAGAAGAGATCATGTGTTAAGCCACAAAGTAAGAATAACAAATTTAAGAATATTGAAATCATATCAAGTATGTGTTCTGATCACAGTGTTATGAGACTAGAAATGGATAATTACATGGTAAAGAATGAAATTGGGTCATTATTTTATACTATACACTAAAGTCAACATAAAATGGATTAAAGATTTAAATATAAAACTCCAAACTATAAAACTCTTAGAAAAAAACGTAGAGGAACCATTGGTTGTCAGTGATTTCTTAATATGACACCAAAAGCATAGGTGACAAAAACAAATGGGACTATATCAAACTAAAAATTAATTTGTATTACAAAGGAAAAAACAGTGTAAAAGGCCATTTATGGAATAAGAGAAAGTATTTGCAAACCATATAACTGATAAGGAGTTAATATCCAAAATATACATATATAAGGACTACATACAACTTGATAGAAAAAAATAAACTGATTCTAGAAATGGCAAATATCTATGATGAAGACATACCAATGTCCAACAATTATATGAAAAGATGCTCAACATCACTAATCATCAGGAAAATGCAAATCAAAACCACAATGAGATATATATCTCAACACCTGTTAAGATGGCCATTATTTTAAAAAAAAAATCAGAAAATAGTATTGATGAGAATATACAGCACAATTGGTATCCTTGTTCCCTGTGAGAACGTAAAATGGTATAGCTGCTGTGAAAAATTGTATATATGTTCCTCAAAAAATTAAAAATGTAACACATGTGATCCAGCAATCCTACTTCAGAGTATTTTTCCAACAGAATAGAAAATGATTTGGAAAAGGTATTTAATCTCATGTTCATAGCAACAGTATTCACAATAGCCAAGATGTGGAAACAATCTAAATATCCATCAACAGGTGAATGGATAAAGAAAACGTGGTGAATATATGCAATGAAGTATTGTTCAGCCATAAAAAGAAGAAAATTCTGTCATTTATGACATGGATAAGCTTAAAGTACACCATTATAAGTGAAATAAGCCAGGCACAAAAAGACAAACACTGCAATCCAATTCTATGTCGAATCTAAAACAGTCCAACTCATAGAATTAGAAAGTGGAAGGATGACTACCAACGGATAGAGAACAGAGAAATGAGGAGATGCTGATAAAAGGGTGCAAACTTGCAGTTATAAATCACGTAAGTTCTGGAGACTCAATGTATAGCATGTTGACTATATTTAATAATAATATATGCTTGGAATTTGATAAGATAGTAGATTTTAATTACTTTCACCAGAAAGAAACAAGTTAAATACAAGAGATCATGGATATATTAATTAACTTGATTGTGGTGATTATTTAAAAATGTATGTATATTTAAAACATCATGCCATGTAACTTGATACATACAATTTTTTATTTAGGCATTTATACATAGATCATGAATACATTTATATCATTATGGGATTCAATGTGTTGATTATTTGTACAAATTGGAGTGCTTACATCCTACTTATCAACATAGTCTTCACCTCATTTACCCAATTATAGTGTTAAGACATTTGTGTTCTACACCTGATAGATCCAACTTGTACTTGCAATATGCTCCATAGGTGTGGTCCCCCTACTAACCCTCCTTCTATCGACCCACCCCCCTTCCTTCCTCTCTACCTCCTCTTCCCTCCTTCATCCTAGGCTATAGTTGTGTTTCATCTTTCATATGCAAGTGTGAGTGATTATAAATTGGTTTCACAGGAGAACTGAGTACATTGGATAATTTTTTTTTCCATTCCTGAGATACTTTACTAAGAAGAATGTTTTCCAGCTCCATCCATGTAAACATAAAAGAGGTAAAGTCTCCATTTTTTTAATGCTTCATAGTATTCCATGGTATACATGGTTGATGGGCACTTGGGCTTCTTCCATGACTTGGCAATTATGAATTGAGCTGCAGTGAACAAACTGGTGCAAATATCTTTCTTGCCAAATGATTTTTGGTCCTTTGGATATGGTACATACAATTTTTATTTGCCTGAGTACATTGGATGCTTCTTGTTCCATTCTTGAGACACTTCGCTAAGAAGAATATGTTCCAGCTCCATCCATGTAAACACGAAAGAGGTAAAGTCTCCATGTTTTTTTCAGGCTGCATAATATTCCATGGTATACATGTACCACAATTTATTAAACCATTCGTGGTTTGATGGGTTCTTGGGCCTCTTCTGTGACTTAGCAATTATGAATTAGGCTGCAATAAACATTCTGGTACAGATGTCTTTGTTATATTGTGATTTTTGGTCTTCTGGGTATATATCTAATAAAGGAATTATAGGATTGAATGGCAGGTCTATTTTTAGATCTCCAAACATCCTTCCAAAAGGAACAAATTAATGTGCATTCCCACCAGCAGTGTAGAAGTGTGCCCTTTTCTCCACACCTATGCCAACATCTCTGGTTTGGGGATTTTGTGATGTGGGCTAATTTTACTGGAGTTAGGTGATATCTCAAAGTAGTTTTGATTTGCATTTCTCTGATGATTAAGGATGATGAGCTTTTTTTCATGTGTTTGTAGGCCATGCACCTGACTTCTTTAGAGAAGTTTCTCTTCAAGTCTTTTGCATACCCTAAAATGGGATCACTTGTTCTTTTCTTGCTAATACGTTTGAGTTCTCTGTGGATTCTGGTTGTTAAACCTTTGTGAGAGGTATAACCTGCAAATATTTTCTCCCATTCTGAGGACTGTCTGCTTGCTATACTTACTATGTTCTTGGCTGTGCGGAAGCTTTTTAGTTTGATTAGGTCCCAGTAGTGTATGTTTGATACTGCTTCAATTGCCTGGGGAGTCCTCCTTTTTCACTATTACAGCATGCACAGCTGATGCCCTTGCTCTGAAAAGCTTGGGTGCAGTATTGTCCACAACTGGAGCCAGAAACCATCACTGTGGCCAGGTGAAACCAAACCCTCATTGGCCAAGCATGGGCTCCCTCTTTACTCCTAGAATCAGAGAGCCCAAATGGCAGGTACTGAGGATGGGGGAGGAAGTGCAGTAATCATGCAAAATGGATGTTAGGTAGACAAAAAGCAGTATGTGTCTAATATAAACATTTTTCACAATTTGTCATTTTTTATTTAAAAAAACAGACAAAAATGTCTGTGTTCCCCAACAAGGTAGAGTATGTCTATTTTGTTCACCAGCATATTGTCAGTGTCTATCACATGTGTAACATTTAATACAAATCAACTGAACAGAAGATGAGTGATTGTGTGAATATTTGGGTATCTGGTATCTCTCATCTGATCATGGATGAGCACAATGGTGAATCCAAGACAAGGAGGAAGAAGATAAGGATCATCACAATTTGTCACTTATTTAGAAACCTTAGTAATTTTTAAATTTGGATTAACTTTTTTTTTTTTTTTAGTTTCTATCTTTATATGTTTAGAGGACTGGAGGGGTCTTATAGGGACTCTCCAGTGCAAGACTCTGTTTGGAAACTGGAGGATACTTTCCCACTTTTATTTTTATCTGTGAGTATCTTTGAGTAAGAAGGTTACCAAGGCTTCTTACACACAAATGCTCATTCTGTTCCATCACATCTCAGTCTCTGTCTCTAAGGAAGTTAACATGAATTCCATATTTTGGCTTCAGAAGAAAGCCTAGAGGTTCTTTTCTAAGTAATATAAAAAACAGATGAGATGGAATGAAATAGAGAACTCAGGATATTCCAGACTCTATTATGTTCTCGGACATGTGGTCTGTGATCTGCACTTCTGAGTTTCTGAGACGGTAAGTGGAAAGCAGAGTGTGCTCCACACTCTAGAAGTGGTTTCTTTGGGAGTGCAAGTCAACTCATCTGATCCTTCTGACTCTTCCTTTAAGAGGGCCCCTCTGCTCAGCCTGGACCCTCACTGGAGATGGCCGCCTGTATGCTTTCTTACATGAAGTGGGTGTACGCATACCTGTGATCTTTCTACCTGGGTGACAATTTCCTGTTGAGCCTGTTAGCAAGTGTAATAGATGGTTCTTATTTGGGGGTTACATCCCAGAAACTTCACTTCCTCTTTCATTACCCTCTTCAGGGTCTGCATATCTTCATGTTTCTCAAGATGGTCTCAAGGTTCCCTTTAAGTCTTTTTTTTTTTTTTTTAAACTCTCTGCTAAACTCACATCCTCTCTTCCCATTAGAGATAAAACAAGCAATCCTTCTACATTAATTGATTTTCAGGTCTCAGAACCTTTTCTTGCCTCTAGACTTTCAGGATAAATAAGTGTGATTGTAGAAACAATTGAACAGAAACAGCTACAGTTTTTAGTTAGAGTAAGGGAAAATCTCATGAGCAAGTCGCATTTGTATAAAGATTTGAAGACAGTATATGTGGCAAGGTCTCTGCAGGACACAGCTGGCCGGCTCAAAGGAGTATCTGAAGAAAGTTTCATTTTAGTGAAAAGAGATGGTTGCCAAAAATGAGGATACAGTTAAGGAAACCTACGAGGAATGGTGAAGCCCTCAAAAACTACAACCAGTAGGAAATAATTATATCCTAAGGCTTGAAGGGACCTAATAACAATTGTAGCCACAAGAGAGGGTCGTCTTGACATGAGCCATGGCCTTGAATGGGAAATCCCAGCCCCTGCAAAATTCAGTCTGGAAGGGAGGGAGCTGAGGAAAGAAATACAGCAGCCTTTTTTCTCCCCAACCTCTTGGATTCTTACCAATGTCTCTCATTGGTTGTATCCAACCAGATTGAAGGCAAAAGAGCCGGGGGATGCCGTCTGTAGAGGCCCGCCTCCTGAGATCGATCAGTGATGAGCAGATGGATAAAGAACAGAGATTAGGATATGAATGACCTGGCTCTATCCAGGCAGGCAGAGAGAACAGCATGTTCTAATGCTCTGAGATCTGGGTATGCCTGAAGGGTTTGAGGATAAGTAAAGAGATGGATGTGGCTGGAGCAGAATGAAAAGAGAAGGAATTATTTTTGAAGATTCAGAAGATGCTCTTGGCTTTGGCAGTGCCTTAAGCAACCATTATTGTGCAGCATGTTGAATCGAATCCAGCCATTGCCACCTGGAATGTTACAATTAATAGAACTTTTGACTTGTTGAAGTGGAGCATCAACATAATTTTATAACATCCTCCTTCATTTTAAAATTGTCAGCTGCTGTGTGTGGGTGTGGCAAGGAAGGAGGGACAGGGAGGCTCATAACTCTAGATAGGATTGCCTCTCTTCACTCAGCTTATACTGATGAAGGGCAGAGGACCAGAGTGACAAGTGGCTCACACCAACTTACTCTATACCTGTTTTCAAACAAGGGAGCTAAGTGGGAGGCAGGGCTTGGGACCTGAACTTTATTTATTTATTTATTTATTTATTTATTTATTTATTTACGTTTTTGTGTCACCAGTAACTCTTGCCTGTTATTTTCTGGTCAAGGCCCTCTAGGAGCAATAATTTCTCTGGTGTTCCTCTAGATTCCTTCTGCTTATTCTAATGAGGCATTTCTTCTTCCTAGAAAACATAACAGAAACTTGGCACAATTCTCTACCAGTGGCTATTCAAGCCTTTTCTTCTTTTATGTACACAAATGTCTTTCACACATGTGTGTGTTCCTTGCCTCTTTGTAGACAGTGAACTACTTGAGAAAGAGGCAATGCCGGTTACAGACCAGAATCTACCCCCTATTCTTGGTGACAGGTCTAGAAGCCATTGGCGTCTTAACAAGAAGTAACATTTTGGACTCATTTTCTTGGAAGTCAGTATCAGTAGGCTGAATGTGGAGTGACTAGGAAATGATTTATGATGGAGGTCAGGACTAAGCTGTCCTGTGGAGGATAAAGAGAATTTTGATAAAAAGAGGGAAAGGGGTATTTTTAGGCAGTGAGTTAGAATAGATAGAGCAAAGGCTTCCAGTTGGGAAGAATTGTGATTTATTGCAAGAAATGTGTGTGGATGGAGTACAGACAATGTGCAAATGATATGCCAAGGGTACAGATGAAGGGGATGTTAGGGCTTTTTTACTCTTTCTCCCTTAAGTGGAAGACTTAGGGTCAGGATTGGGACTGAGGCTTAAATAGGACTAAATTGGGGTGGTCCATGATGGTAGCATATAGCAACATGGCCATGAGGCTGGTGTCCCTAGTAGAAGTAAAGCAGAGAATCAAAGAGGTGATGTGGACAAAGTATTTGATCAAATGAGCTCTAATGCAAGCTCCATCCTTAGGACAATACAAAGAAGGCTTTGATCTTAGGTGGAAGGGAGAAATCTGATCTAGAAGCAAAGAAGAATAAGATGGTGAAGTAGAAAATGAGATTGAGGGGTCACTTTGGAAAAGCAAATGAGAGACAGAGCTGGGGAATGTCTCTGAGGCTATGTCATCAGCCTGGGACTTCCTATCATGGAGCGCCTATGACTTTGCCCATGGGTAGTGAATACATGTCTATTGAGGGCTCCTGGCCTGTGTTACCCTGATTGCCAGGCCGAAAGGTTTGATCATGAAATTTTTCTCCATTGAACCATTCAGGGGCTCCAGAATACTTGTCAAGACAGGCTTTCTGGTAGCCATTGGCAATCAGTCTCATCTGATGCATGATTTGTGTGCACAGACTGTGTTAGCCACTGGGAAGGACTCAAGAATGGACACCTCACCTCTTACCTTTTAGATTTCTAGTGTAGCTTCTCATTCGCATCTCACATTCAGTCTCTGGACCCTCTTGCTTACCTCCCTTCAGATTTGGTAAGGCCTAAGAGTTGGATATGTGCAGTTTGGAAAGACGTTCTTCTCGTCCCTTCCCGATGCTGTGTGAGCATTCACCTGCCTGAGGTTGGAAGAGGAAGGAAGAAAGTGTGACCCTGGCTCTGTCTGCTCTATTTCATATCCTTTGGCAAGTTGCTGCAACTTCTCTTCACCTTTGTGAGGTGATATGATTGCACTGAACAGGGCAGGACAAGGAAGGGTTAAGAGTAAATCTAAGCAAATATGCCTGACACAGGGTCCCGAACATTGGTGCTCAATTTATATTAGGAGAAAAGCAGAGGGGGAGGAGACTAATTGAAGTAGACAGTGTACTTCCATATAGACAAAAATAAAACCAACAAAAAGTCAAACCAAGCTCTATCAATCTAAACCAAATTAAACCAAACCCAAACAAACAATAACAACAAAAACCTTTGCAGCCCAGTCACTTTGCAGCCATTTATTACCCAATGAGACAGGAGACTTTTTCTGCTCTTGTCCTCCTTTATCCCTGCCACTGGACAGAAGACCTTCTATTTCATGTAGGAAGGCATCAATCAGCATCACCTTCCAGATTCTTCCCACTAATTCTATGTCTTCCAATTATCCAAAGAAATAATTTGGCCAAGTGATGAAGGCACAGGTGTTTGTTAACAAAGGGAGGAATATTTCTGCTTTGGTAGAAAAAAAGTGAATATTCTGGAAAATAGCATGGAAATGGTCACTGTGGCAGTTTGTGACCTAAAGCCCTTCTGTCTCATTCTCAGTGAATCTTTGGTGTTAAATTATGTCAAGGGTTACCAGAATCAGACTCAAGCAGTTTCCTCCAAAAACGCTTTCAGCAGTTTATGGAGTCTAAGAAGATGGATCAGGGTAATAAAGGTTCCAAGAGCTGATTGGAGCCTGGAATAATGAGTCAAGACTAGGGCCAGGACTCAGGGCTCAGTTTAAGTACCAAGTGCCACATAGATTGAATTGCCATTAGCACCACAGAGTGTTTGTTGTATGGAGAGAAGGCAGCCACCTCTGCTCTATAAAATGTGCTTCTAAACAGTGTGTCAAAAACTACAGCAGCTCTGGGCTCTTCAAAGATAATCCCTGGAAGGAGAAAGCCAGCCATTACTAAGTGGCCTGCGGAGTTTGCTGGTGGGTAGAACACCCAAGTCATCCCTCAATAATCTATCCGTAGCTCTGCTTTTGTGACTCTGAGAAATGTCTTCCTATATATTAATAAAATTAATGAGGAAATTAATGACTGTTGCTTAACTTTATTGAACTTGTTGCACAGTGCATGGTATATGGCAAGATCTTTACACTATTTTCATGGATCCTTAAGAATGCTTTATGTAGAGAGAGAATGAGGAGGGGGTTGGAGGAAAGGAAGAGCGGAGAGAGGGAAGGAGGGGGGGTCATGGTATGTGATACAACTTTTGGGGGCAAGGCATAATTGTAAGAGGGACTATACCTAACAAATGCAATCAGTGTAACCTGGTTTCTTGTACCCTCAATGAATCTCCAACAATAAAAAAAAAAAAAAAAGAACACTCTTTGTAGGAGGCACAATTATCCATACATTGCAGCTATTTTGGACTTGAGGAGCCTGAACTGAGGCTCAGGTAGGATGATAATGCACTCAGGGCCTCATAGCTGAGAAGGTGTGGCAGTAGGGTTCAAACCCAGGTCTGCCTACACCAAGTCTCTTCATTAGTAGGTCTATGCAGGTCACATTCTTTTCACACAGAAAGGAATTAGTCCAACTGACTAATGTAAAGCCATAGGGAGTTGTGTAAATGGACCCTGCCATGACTAAGAATTCCCCGTTTGTATTGGCATTTAGTGAAAAACATTTCAATTTACCACAGCGACATGGTGGGAAAGGCTCTGGGCCTTCCAAATGTGTTTTTATGTCTCACTGCTCTGTGGCATGACTTTGTGTCATTCAGGTATTAGGGGAAATGAGGATCTGCCTTGACACACAACAGGCCCTTCTGTTTTACAAGCACAGTTAGTCGGAAGTGGAAAAGATATGAGTTCTTTCCCCACAGTTGATGAAACTGTGGTACGTGGTTGGCCAAGGCCATAGGGTTCAATATGGGCAGAATTAGAGCCAGAGCCAGCCTGGTCTGTTCAGATCATCCTAACTCTCTTTCTATGATGGCAGACACCCTGCTCCTCTGAAGTGCAAAGGTCATTCTCAGTAGTATTTATTTACTCTGGCAGCCTTATAAAAAATCATTTAAAATTTAAGACAACTAGAGAGGTGTAGGGAAGGCAAGGTGGTAGGCAGACAGAAATTTAGAATGAAACATTTTCTCATTTCTTCATTCATTTCTGTATTTATTCACCTAACAGACACTGAGTGGATATACTGGTGACAGAACCAGTTTTAATGCTAGTTGTGCCATGTATGCTGGGCTTCTGTTTCTTCACCTGATAAATACAAATATTGAATTACATCTAATAAATCTAAATATGGAACAATTTGATCTCATTAGTAATAATAGAGACGCAATTTTACACACTGCTGACTTACTGTTTTTGTTTTTACTTATTAAAACAAGAACACATTAAAAGGTAATGCCTAATGCTAATGAGGACAAGATGAAAAAGGAAGTTTCAAGTATAGATTGGTGTACATTTTGCGGGAAGGAATGTAATGGGTTAGTAAAAGTCATAGCGTTGGATACACTTAAATGCAGTATATCAATGCAACACAATTCATGTACACCCCATAAATATATGCAAATAAAAACTAAAATTAAAAAGATGAGAAATAATCCATGCTCTGTTCTTTGACCCAGAGATTCCATTTTTGGGAATCAACTCTATGTATTGCCTTGAGAAAGAATTCTTGGGAAAGAATCTATGTACCCAGAGATGTTCAATGATACGGTTAGCAGTCGATGAAACATGGAAACAATCTAACTGCTAAATCAAATGGATAATAATTAAATAAATTATGGTCTATGCACTCACTGAAATGTTATGTAGCTGACAGAGAAAATGACTATCGTGAGGTTTCTATAGTAACTTGGAAGGTGTTACTTAAAAAAAAAAATATTCATTATTATCATACAGGTAATGAGAGAGCTTCATAGGAGAAAAGAATTGAATGCTCAAAAGTGTTAGGATAGGTCAGGTTAATGGGTTGTTTTTTTATTTCTTATTTTCTGAAGTTTCTGAAATATGTTTATGTTACTGTGTTCCTTGGAGGCAGAATAGTGTTAAGAGCTAGACCATGGTGTCAGACAGACCAAATTTGAATCCCAGCGTGGTCACTTATAAGCAGTGTGATTGCAGAGAGTTTCCTTCTCTGTAAAATGAGGGTTATAATTGGATACATTTCACAAGATGAATGTGAAGATTAGATGAGATAATGGATGGTGACTTGTCCTATACTGTCTGATTGGCTGAAATCTGTTAATGAAGATGAATTATTATTGTTTTTGGAGGAATCTGAATGTCTTCTAGAAATTGATGACAAAAGAAGTGAACTGAATGACATCTAAGGGTCTTCCTTGTTCTAAATTTTAATTTTTCTCATTTTAAATATAGTGTTGAAATATATTTTTCATGAGGAGATGTATTTATAGATTAATATGGGGAACAAATGCTGTGTCAAAATGGTAGAGTTCTGAAAATATATCTTTCTTGAGGAATAAAATGAGATTATTCCTATCTATTTATAATCTGAACTGGTTTCTTCTCGGGGATATGAGGGAACACATAAAATTTTATATTTAGGGGAGGTGGGAAGCTGTTAGGGTAGGAATTAGTCCCTTCCCTCACTCCTTTCTTCTAATAGCTTCCCATGGTTCCATACAAAACTAAAATAATGGGTCATTATTCGTACACTTAGGAGTAATGAATGAATCTTTATGATGCTGTGTGTTTAGAACAGTCTCAAATCTTGCATTTCTCATAGATTTTGATGTATAGGGAATTTTAATGATCATTTTCTTGGTACCAGAAGATTGACAATGTCTTTATATATTTCTAGAAACAGATGTGTAAAGGCTTCCTGGGAGTGAAATGGTGCTTTCAGAAGGCCTTTTGGATGCTACATGTGTGAGCAAATCATATTAAATGCTTCCCCGACATAAAAAAAATTGATTGGACATACAAAGGTTTCTGCCATCCACCAGCATGTGATATCCCCCAATGACATTCAGTTGCTGATTTCCAGCTAAGCAGTGAAAAGTGGAATTTTTGCTTGGAAATGTTTTAGCAGAGCAAGGAGCAAGATGGAAAGGCAAGGAGGAGTAAGGTCTTAGAAGGAAAAGCTTCTGGACCTTTTCTTTATATTCATGTAAATATTGTGCAAAAAAGAAAAAGAAAGCAAGAGGACTTGGGAAAATTCCTGAATTACATGTTTCAATTTCCCTCAATTCTGTAAGACAGCATGAAGGGGACCCAAGTGCTTTAAGACCAAGGGCAGAGGCCCAGTCAGACTGTCCTATGGATCTAGAGAGGGAACCCTGGCTCTCTGTAAATGGAAATAAGTCCAAAATCAAGTTTCATAGAATTTTTTATCATGGAATATTCTGCATCATTCTTGTCTGGCTGTATTAATATGTTCCATGGGTTTGCATTGGTGCTTCAATTCATCTGAGAGAGAGACTTTCAAACTCTTTTGCTTACTTGTTGAAAGTTACAGAGTGACCCAACAGTGGTGGCCACTCCTCTGTGACACCTCTAGGGCAGTGTTTTTCAACCTTTTTTTTTTTAATCTCAAGGCACACTTGAACCTATAGTTAAACAGTCGAGGCATACTTAAATAATGTTGATTTAAAAAAAGTTAAAAAAAAGGAGTATACTTGCTGTACTTTGAATTTCTTTCGAAAATAATTTAATTAATGATCTTTAAAAACTTTTGTGGCACAGCCAAGGGCCTCTCATGGCACACAGGCACACCAGTTGAAAATCACTGCTCTAGGGCTGTCAGCTGTGGCTGATTCACTCTGAGGATATTTCAGCATCCCATGTAGGCACTCACAGGCCTTGCAACCCAACCAGACTTGATCAAGGAAAGGTTGGAGACTGGCCAAGGGAATCGGTTCCCCAAACCACCTTAAGATTGACAACACTTGATTTTGAAATGAGTATCTCTGAGTGTCTTTAAAGCTTGGGTAATATTTTTCAACATGTTGCAGGTGTGAGACTAAACATCACCTGTTTGGATAAATATTCACTGTTTCCATTTCTGGCCACATTGTTGAAGCCTGTCTTAGCTAGCAGCACCAACCTTGGTAACAGAAATCTATGAACTTTGGAAGTAACTCCTGAGTTTTCTGCTCTAATCTGCTTTAGCTTGATCGAGGAATACTATTCATGCATTTATACTAGTTAGAGGATTGGGAACATAGACATACAAGTAAGGTTTATGGTTTTTGTTTGTTTGTTTTTGGTTTGCTTCTAATGCTGGACAGAGACCATGTCAAAGTTCTTTAGAGATAAAACTATCCCTTCGATGGTTCTTGGCAAAGAGTTGTCAACCTGTTTCTCAGGAAACATGTTCAGCAGCCGTTTTTGGAGAAAACAGCATTTTTAACATGAATGGATTCTTTTCAAACATCCTGGGTCAGGTGCCTCTGGTATTGAGTCAACCGTTGGAGTCTTTGATTCCTGGCTCTAATACTAGACCAAATGTCCATGACACCTAGTCATTGGAAGAATATAAATGTCTTGTTATCATAAATTACCAAATGAGGAATTGACAGCACCCTTTTTTGTTCCCTGGGAATATCTTCACTTTCACTGGTTGATCCAATCTGAATGTGATTGTGAAATAGATGGCTTTTTCTTCAATGTCTCCAACCAGGACAATGATCCTTACATTAAATTAAGCTATGATTTCTGATGACACAGACTAAAAATCTGCTGCTTTGGTAGGGATTAGAGGATCTGAGCAGGGTCTGGCCACTTCAATCACAGTGCTTTGCTGAATTCTCTCCAGCTTTATCTCACCAGATCATATTGATCACTGCAGAAAGTGAGACAGTGCTGAAACAGAGGGGAGTATCAGTGCCCAGAGGACTCTTTCTTATTCCCAAGATTCAACTTTCGTGGGCCAGGCTGATAGTTTTTTGATTCCTTGTCTTGGCAAAGCCTATCCTTTTCTGTGATGAGGGACACAAAAGCTGGAAGAAGAACCAAGAAAACAAGCTCTTATCTCCACTGTTATTTTTCAGGGAAGCTTTAATGTGCCCACAATAGAATGGAGCTGAGTTCTGCTGCAGGAAGCAGATTGCACTAAGGATTTGCAGATAGATCAAAGGGTGGAAGATGGGCTGATGTTGCCCAGGGAACCAACTTTCAAAAGGAAGGTTCCCTTAGTATTTCTCCTTGTTGTCTTCATTTTAATGATGAGGGAGCCAGCCACGGAAAACTGATTTAGAGGTTTTTTCTTTGTATGATTTATCAGGGTGTGGTTGGTTGGTTACAGGGTAGGGATAGTCTAGTAATTCTATTGACCAAACCTGAGTATTTAATCTTACCTCCTATTTCATTCTCCCCTCTCCTCACTGATCTATTTTCCAGTTTGTAAATTAAACAGCAAACAATGCAAAAGGGCACAGTGTTATGAGAGGCACACACCCTCATGTGACACATAAATAAGTCATCAGAAATGACATTTCAAGAGCAGTAAAATCCTTTGTAAAGCTGGTTGCACAGGTCAAGCTAAAGCACACTGCACACTGGCTGTATTACATTGGGTCTTTGTATCTCATTGAACTCAGTTCACAGTCAATCTTCCCCAAGTAGCCAATGACTGAAATGTCCAATTTTATCAAACTCATAAGATCCAATGTGGTATTTATGTTGCTCTAGACCAGAGAGGGCTGTTTTAGAGTCCTGGCTTTACCAGTTATCAGTTTGTGTGATCTTGAGTGAGTGACCTCAATTTGCTTTCTATAAAATGAAGTCATTTTCATAGTGATTCATGGAGTGGACAGAAGAGACACTGCTGATATGTAAAATAGTTCCTGCAAGCGCTTAATTCCATGCTTAGCCCAGTCAATGTCAATTTGTGTTAAATAACTAATTAGTGTAAGATCTAATACCAAGATCTTATGTCAAGAACAAAATTCACCTTGCTTTGGTATCAAAGTCTATCTGGAAAAAATATAAGATTTTTGTTTCCATTGTTGATTTGCACAGCTAGTGAGCAGAAAGCTAGATAAAAGGCCTTTAATATTTTTTACAAATTTAATCTAAATTTGTGAACAAAGAGTTCTGTGCAAGCAATTTCTCCAACATCTGTGAAAGTTTTGACTTCATTGAATATTCTTTGGATGCCCTTCCAAGTGACTAATTTTGGTGTCAGATCACTGTTTATTTCTGGTGGTGCAAAGCCCCACACCCGACTGCCATTTGAAGGTACATCTGTCTCCCTCTTCTTTGCACCCGTCTGTTCTCTTCTTACTGAGGCTTGCATTAAGATAATGCTTTTTGCAAAATTGGACTTGTAATAGATGATGGAGTGAGAGATGGGCCACAAGATAAAATTAGGCTCATTTTTGGTGCATTTGAGTGCTGGCTACTGCCCCAAATGGTAAATTAAAAAAAAAAAAAAAAAAAAAAAAAAAAAAGAAAAGAAAAGAAAAGGAAAAAGAATGGGCTACCCTGAAGAGTTGATGGATTTCCTTCCTCAAATTGTGGAGCAGTTGTTTGAGTGCGGGTGATTTTCCTAGTGTTAAAACTGTCCCCTGGGGATAATTTTAGGCACCTTAGGAAGCTGCATTACAACCATTGCTAAATAGGCACTTATGCATCCATGAGACTATAAAGCTGTGTCCCTGCTAGGAATGATTAACAAAGATCTTTGTGGGATGAAGGCCTGGGAGGTTTTCCTGGAAGAAATGTTCCCACTGCTACTGTATATGAGTCTCTTGAAAACGATCCTTTCTAAAAGTAAAGCTCATCAGGGGCAGTTCAGTGATGCTGCTGCTTATCTTCAAATTCCTCTGCTAGAAAATAAGACTTTCTGGATTTCGAAGATGTTTAGTGAGCATTAGCATGTTGGCTATTCACAGCATCACAGTCAAGATGGGGTGTGTGTGGGAGTGTAGGATGTTGCTTTGTAAGCGGAAGGCAGCAAGAGTTTATGGGAAGACTGCCAAATTTAGAATCAAGAAAACCTGAGATGGGGTTTGTCTGTTTCTTACTTGCGTGGCCTTCAGCAATTCATGTTCCCTCTTTGGGCCTCAGTTCTATTGCTCATGAAGCAGCGGGAGTAGGTTAGATGAGAGACAGCACCTATTTGGCAAGTATACTACCTCCGTCTCCACCTGTGTGCTCAGTGGACATTGCCAGCTGCTAGTTGCTCAGGACCTATTTTCACACTGAGCATCAGAGGCCTCAGAGCAACCTCACTTCTGTCCACAGGTGAGCCACAGTGTTGACCTATCCATGAAGGCAGGTGTGATGAGTTCAAGGGAGGTTCTGTGAGATGCTCAGTCCAAAATGCTGTTGGTCATTCAGGTAAGCGATGGGTTGAATTTTTCCCCCTTTACAACTGAGTTCTAACATGCATCCTGCCACCAGGGGCAAAGTAAGGTAAAGAGAGTGGATTCTGTGTTCAAATCCCAGCTTTATATCTTATTAGTTGGGTCATTTAACGTCTTTCTTCCTCTGTTTTTACCTCATAGGATGGTTGTGAGGTTTAGCTAAAACACTTACCAAAGTGACTATGATATCTTAAAGTGCTTAGTAAATGCTAACTATGGACATCCAACCCTTATTTCTGGGGAGCTGTTAATGAAGGAATATTAGCTCAGATAATTACAACGCCTCCAAGGTACTCCAGCAATGCTAATAATCTTGTATTCCAGAAGCTCCATCTCAAAAGTGGAGCTTTCCAGCACTGGGAGCTTTTCTTAGTGGTTATTAACTGCCAGGATCATAAAAAATGCTTTTGTTTTATTTTTGGAAAGCAAACTTCTAGTGTAGGCTGTGTTAATTTGCATAACCACTTCTCCCAAATCCTGCATTTTATTTACATTCAAGACTAGCATTTGTAAATTTTTACCCTGAAACACAAAACAGTCAAAATTTAATAGGAGGAGGGTGACTTGCTTGCATTTTGGGAGACGGGGTGGCCTTCTGCCTGTAAGATCCTTCCTTGTTTTGACACCGTTCTTTCTGCTTTTTCTCTCAATGAAGATGGGAATCAAGATGATACAAAAAGGAAAAATCAGAATACCTCTTTCTTGTGGTTCTAAAAGTTCTTACCCTATTAGAACTTACCCTAAAAGTCCTTATTCTTGCCTGTTAGAAAGAGTTTGTTCTTATATACCTTGTCAAACTACTGATCAAAAGCTATTTGTGAGCTGTCTTCACAGGCCTCCTTGAGGGGACAGCCTGAGAATGCCTCTCAGTGAGTTGGGGAATGTCCATCATATAGGCACAGACTTTGCTGTAGAGGGACAAAGATGCAGACACCAGGCCAGGTGATGTGACCTGTGCCTGGCCCACTGCTCACAGTGACCTGGACCTCAAGAGTTCTGGACATTTCTTGATGGTCAGCACATGCAGATTAGACGTACATTTGAGGTTACAGAGATGCCACCTGTTACTGAGGGAAAGCTAACATCTTCATGGCAAACAGCTTACCCTGGAAGCACCATTCAGAGGGGAGAACATGTAGGAGATTGCAGAGAAGGCTGTGTTACTGGGTCCTGGAGCCTAAGAGGGAAGAAGCTTCTACAGAGGGTCTTTGAAGCATCTACCTGGTAGGTGCTTCAGTGGGAAGCCCACAGGAGCCCCCCAAACCTGAAAGTCATTCCCAAAGATGTACTTGTCCACAACCGAGCCTTGGTTACCCTACACTACCCAAGCTCCTGCCTCTTGAGTTCCTGCCCCCTTTATGAAACATCACTAAGGTTACCCTGAACAAAACGTCCTCTAGATAGGGCAATAAGAATGAGCACAAAACAGCAGGGATCTTGTTTTCTGCAGATATTTTTGATGCCTTTGTTTTCAAGCAAGAGACACACTGCACACACTGGAAGGGGGAACAGTTCCCCAGAGTCTTATTTGTCCACTTTTCACACAAGGAAAAGTGACATTCTTGACAACATTACCCAGAACTTGTGCATAAATCAGCAAATGAATTTTTGCTCATTTGCCCCATGACTTCGTTTTAAAAACTCTAAGTGATTTATTATACCTTGGATATAGTTACCCTATAGTCAATACCTCGCATGGCACACATTTGATTTGGGGGTCTTTATTGTTTTGGTTTAGAGATACATTGAGATTTCTACTTATGTCCTCCCATCTGTCCTTCTGCCCATCCATGCTACATATTTTCTCACCATGAACTTACCAAATAGCTCTCCATGTACTGAACCCATATTTGAGTACCTACTATGTCCTGGGCACTACTGAAGTGCTGAAGATGCAGCAGAAATCACACAGAAAAACAGACGGCAAAAACCTTTCCCTCTGTAGTGGCCATGTGTAGAAGGAGGATGGATTCTCAGTAAAACTTGATTTGCATGTTGACATTGAAGACAATATACACATAGCAAAAAGGCACAAAAAGGTTTATTAGTCCTATAAAGAGACTTTCTGGGAATAACAGGAAAGTTCCCAAGCAGGCCCAAAAATGACTTGAGAGAATCGGGAATGAAGACTGGCCCAGGTGTCTGCTGGCGAATAGGTGGAGCTGGGGTGGAGTTGGGGTGCAGGTCCCCATGCTCGGGTAGGGGCTTCTGTGAGTTGAACCTGCCATTGACACCAAAGGAAGGAGAGCTCAGTGGAGTAGAAGGAGCAGGTAGGGTGTTGAGCAAACATAAAATATTGGAATCAAGCTCTAGTTTACATTCTTTTAAACTTTGTCTTTTTTGCAGTATAAAACATACAGTGAGTGAGCAAATCTCAAGCACGCAGCTTATAGATTTTGAAATGCACACAGACCTACATAGCTGTAATCCAGAAGAGACAGAGGATGTTTTCAGCATGCACAGCATGTTTTCAGCATCCCCTTGTGCCCCTTTCTAATCAGTTCCTTCCACCTCAGGAAGTAAGCCCTATTCTGACATCTATCATCAAAGATTCAGTTTTCCTGTTCTTAAGATTTTTTATAAATGGAATCATAGTATGTATGTACGTAGTAGTGCCTTTATCTTAAATCAGGTGGGAGTTTGTATGTATGTGGATCTGGGTGTGGACTTTTTTTGTTTTTTTGACAGTCTCGCTTTGTTGCCCTCAGTAGAGTGCAGTGGTATCATAGCTCACAGCAACTTCAAATTCTTGGGTTCAAGTAATTGTGTCAGCCTCCCAAGTGGTTGGGACTTCAAGTGATCACCACAACGCTTGACTATTTTTAGAGGCCAGGTCTCGCTCTGGCTTAGGCTGGTCTCAAACCTGTGAGCTCAGGCGATCCACCTCGGCCTCCCAGAGTGCTGGGATTACAGGCATGAGCCACCATGCCTGGCCTTGGGTGTGGACTTTTATTCTGTTCTATTCTTGGACTAATTTGATACTGTTCTTAATTGTTGAAGCTTTCTAGAAGTCTCAATATTTGGTAATGGAAGCCCTGCAACTTTGTTCTTCAAACTCTTCCCATTTCACTCTTTACCATTCCGCATTCTTTGCATTTCAGTATAAATGTTTTAGAATCAGCTCTTCGGTTTATTTGCATTTGCACACACACACACACACCTCCTCTCTGATAGGCTTTTCCCTGAAATTGTATTAAATCTACAGATCAATACTGGGAGTACTGGCATCTTCCAATCCACGTTGAGAATTTTTATCCATTATTAGAATATTTTCCCACTTATTTAAGTCTTTTAAGATCTCTCTCGATGCTACTTATTAGTTTTCACTCTAGAGAGCTTTTACAATTAGATTTATTTCTATGTATTTGTTTTTTTTAAAAAATACTATTACAAATGATACTTTAAAACTTTATTTTCCAATTATTTGAAGCTAACATGTAGATACAATTGACTTTTGATAAATCTAGTTAATAATAATTGCTTGTATAACTTTTTGAATTTTTGATATGTATAATAGCAATGTTGCTTCCAACTTTCTAATCTTTATACATTTATTTTTATTTTTCTTATGTTACGTTATTGTTAGGAGCCTACTATCCAATGTCAAAAGACAGGGTCATATGGACACCTTTTTTGTTTCTAATCTCAGGGAGAAATTCTGTTATATTTTGTCATCAAGTATGATTTTGGCTACAGATGTTTTTTGTAGCTATCTTGTAATAAAGAATTTTTCTTTCTACTTCTATTTGCTGACAGGTTTTCCACTTAGCACAGACAGGTGTTATATTTTATCAAATGCCTTTCTGCCTCTGTTGAGAAGACCATCAAGTTTTTCTCCTTTAAGATTCTGTTAATATGGTGATTTTAGTTGATTTATTTTCAAATATTAAAGTAATCCTACATTTCTGTGATGAACCCACTACATCATGCTGTATTATACTTTTATTATGGCGGGAACTAGTTTGCTTATATTTTGTTTAGAATTTTTATGTCCGTGCTTATATTTTCCTTAAACTTATTCAGGTTCTGTTATCATGGTTTCCCTGGCCTCAGAAAACAAGTTGGAAAGAGAGCCTCTATTTTTTTTTTAATTTGTATTCAATTGTTATTATTTCTTTTAAATGTTTGGATTTACTCTATTTATTACTACAAAACCCCAGTGTACCTCCATGTTGTAAGAGATGCCTCTGTTTATCCTGTCTCCAACTCATCACTCAGAAGTCACTTATTTGTTGTGATGGGATGTGAAATATACCTGCTTTAGCACCTGCTTTGAGTTTGGAACTGATGGATTAGTTTTTGGTGGTGATCACTGTGCACATTTATTAGTGGCCTTCTGACTCCTTTTCCCTTTACAGATGCATGAGTAGATCTACTACAATTGGTAAATCATTAATTTTATTATCTTGAAATTCAAACATCCAGAAAGTGTTATTGAATTCAGTGTTGGAAGTTGAAAGCCCCACTCACCGTGGTCTAGATCCCTCCCTCATTTCTGTCTTTCTCTCCTAGGACAGATTTTTGTCCGATTTGAACTATACTTTGCTATATTCATTTCTTGCCTTCCAGACCTTATTTCCTTTCCTCTCCCTGATGGATGTTCCTTCACACCTTTATATCCTTGTCCTTCAAAATCTAGTTCAAATGATGCATCTGTTCTTTGATCAACCGGATACAAACAACCTTTCCTTTTGAAAACCCTTTTACTTCTTCACCAATCAGGGTTCTTTCTCCATTTTATTATAATCTCTCTCTCTCTCTCTTTATGTGCACACTTCATCTTTCTTTCTCCACTGTTCTATATACACCTGATGATAGAATTTGTAGCTATTGATTTTTTTTTTAACTTACAAAACCTAGGACAATGTGTTACATATATTCTGTGCTCAAGAAATATTTATCGAATAATGAATAGAGCTCAGAATCAGAGAGGATAATACACATCAATTTTTTAGTTTTTAGAGGTAAACAAATTAATGATGTGTAAGTGACCTAGAGATTGATTATCAGTGAATAGAACTCCCAATGATCACGTGATCTAAGAAGTCATAACCGTGACTAAGAAGTCATGAATAGTGGCCATAATAAGGCTGTTTTTTCCTCAGGGTTCTTTCCAGAAGTTTCTTCTCCTGAACCAGCCTACTCCGAATTCCCTCTTCTTGGGATTCTTACTCTCACTGACTTTATCTGTCAACTCATGGTGGCCTTGTGTAATTATGTGTCTGTCTTGTGTCCTTGATTGGGTTCAATGTTCCTTGAGGGTTCTGACGTCATCAACTGGCATTAATTGTGCCAGGCATACTGTTCTCGGTGCTTTTAGAAAGATTATTTTTGATTCTGACAACAATATTGCAAAGAGGATATTATTGGCCCTGTTTTAGAAATGAGGAAATGGAGTCTCAAAGAGTTTATGTGAATTGCCTTGAATCACACAGCTGATAAGTGCTAGAGTGGAATTTGATAACAGCTCCTCTCAAAGCTTGGGCTTTGCCACTGAAAATGGAATCGATGCCAAACCTCCAGGAGCCTGGAGACTCTCCCGCGATGAGGAATCTCACACTGCGAACACTGCTTTCTCCAGATGGATTGGTTATCTCCTCCTTCTGCTCAGCCACACACCTTCGAGAATCTGCTTCATTACTTCGCTCTCTCTTTTCTTCAGAGGGCCCCGGATTAGTTAGGCTTCCATCCATGCACTGTCCAGGGGTTCCCTGAGCAGGTACTAGGGATCTCTGACTGCTCAAAATGTGTGTTAAATTTGTTAATGAATCCATAAACAATGGAAGGAAGGGAGAGAGAGAGGGATGGTGAGGGGAAGAAGGTATGGAGAGAAAGAGAAGAGAGGAAGGAGAGGTGGACGGGGACAGAGGAAAGGATAATGAGAGGGAATGGGGCAGGAAGGAAATACGTAACGTGGGCTCAGTTTGGCAGTAAGTCTCTGGATGTTACAAGAGAATTAGCCTAGGTCTTGTTTCTGAGGAATCCTCAATCTAGTTGAGAAAAAAAGGCAAGTCATGACAGAATAGAATCTTGTATATTAGCAGAGCTGGCAAGGACTTAGGGACTGCCTTGTCTGCCCCCTTATTTATAACTGGGAACCAGGACAAAGAATGCACTGGCTTCATATCACCCCTTTGCTGAGTGGTCCAGCAAGGACAATTGCCATCATTGTCTAATTCTCAGCAGGAAGTAACAGGAGAACGGTCCACAAGAGAAGCAGCCAGTGTGAGAAGTTCAGGGAAAGCCTTCCGAAGGCCAGACCCTCCTTACCTTTGGAGAGTAAATCAAGAGGGCAGGTGGTTTGGGCATAGAAAGGGCAAGCATCTCTCAGGGGACATGGGAGAGGCTGGAGCCCTGAGCGTGGACTCTGACCCTCTCGGAGGATGTGTGTGGTCTTCCCTCCTATGACCTGCACTTCCACATAGGAGACAGGAGGCCTTCTGAGTACTGAAAAGATGATCAGCAAACATTGTGTTTTGTTTTTACCATAAACTAATAATGATGGATGCATCTTGGATGCGAAATCTAGGAGACCTGAGACATTTATAAATTTCCATGACAGGAAAACATTACCAGCATCCAAAAAAAATATCTAAGCCAATATCTTGGGACCAAGTTCTCATGGGAAGTGGAATAGAAATATGATTCGAAGGAAAGAAATAAATGATAAAATTTCTGTCTATTAAAAAAAGATTATTCATGTATTTTTAAAATAGATGATGATGGATGCCTGAGTCACTAAGGCATGGAATCCCATCAAATAGATTTTGAAAAGGGATGTTATGGTTTTATTAGAAAATGTCAATATTTGCAATGTACTTGGAAATTCATTCTTAGTAAACTATTTTAACATTTTAGAAATCAAGTTTAATTTGTGAAGTGTTTTGCTTAAAGATCCTTTAGCTAAATTTTGAAAGAGTTTTGAACACTAGCCTAGATAGAATTGGGATAGGAAGTAAGAAATGAGGCAATGATGCCGGGTACTCCACCATCACATCTATCCAAGAGGGTCATGAGACGTCGCTGCAGAGGGTCTCTCTGTTCTCTCACTGTTCTCGCCCACAGAGGCTTTTGGTTCTGTGACTGAATTCAATGTATTTGCCTAACTCAAGCAGAATACAGTGTGTGTTCCAAAAAAGGTCTTTAAAGGAAAACAGTCTAGCCCAATGTACATAGGAACATCTAGTTCTGAGAGAGGGGGATGCTATAGAAATCCTAAGATACAATATTGTCATTTAGTTAAAAAGTAAAAGGAAGAATAAAAGATGTGCATGTGTTTGAGGTTGTGGGTGTGTGTGAATAAAAATATGTCCAAAGACATCATATCAACTCCAGTTTTCTCTGACTTTTTTTTCTTTATTAAATTGATATACTATAAAATTAAATTAATTTTGATGTACATTTCATCTAACTATCACCACTATCAAGATACAAAACAATTTTATCACCACCACCCCCATAGTCGCCTCCTGATGCCCATTTGTAAACCACCTACAAATTTTGCCTATTTTGCCAATCTTACCTCTTGTAACCACTCTCTGGTCTGTCTCTGTAGTTTCACTTTCTCCAAAATACCATGTAAGTAGAATTACACAGTACATCACCTTCTTTCACTCAGCAGAGTGCCTTGAATGTTCACCCACGTTGTTATATTTATATTGTTTGGGTTTTTCCTGAGTAATATTCCTATTATGAGCATACCAGAGTTATTTTATCTATTTCCCCATGGATGGACATTTGAGTTGTTTACAGGTTTGTGTTATTATAAATATCACTACTGTAAACATTCATGCATAGGTTTTCGTGAGAACAAAAGTTTCCATTTCTCGAAGGCACATAACTAGGAGTGGGATTCCTAGTTGATATGGTAAGTGTGTATTTTACTTTATAGAAACTGCCAAATAGTTTGTTGGAGGGGTTGTGCAACTTATGGTTGAGCAGTTGTACGAGAGTTCCAGTTGCTTCACATCCTCTCCCAGTATTTGATATTGTCAGGTTTGTTAAAAATTTTAACCCATTTCAAAAGTGATTCTAATGTGCTTTAAATTTGCATTTTCCTAATGGGTAATGATGTTGAACATCTTTACATATGCTTATTTGCCATCACTATGTCTTATTTGGTGATATGTCTATTCAAAACACTTGCCCACTTTAAAAACTGGCTTGTTTCCTTAGTGTTGGCATATAAGAGTTCTTTATATATTCTGAATAGAAATCTTCTGTCTGACATGTGATTTGTAAATATTTTCTTATATTTCTTATCATTTTATTAACAGTGTCTTTCAAAGAGAAGAAAATTTCCATTTGATAAGTGAAATTCACATATTAATTTTATTTTTTATAAATCTTTTGGTGTCTGTAAGAACTCTTTGCCTAACTCATGAAATTTTTTTTAAATTTTCTTTTAAAGATTTTATAATTTTACATTGAGACCTATTATTCATTTTGAGTTGATTTTTGTAGGAGGCATAAATCATAAGTTGTGCTTCACATTTTGCATATAGATAGATGTTCAATTGTTCCAACATCATATATTAAAAAAAGGATTATCCCTTCTCCACTCGATTGTCTTTGCAGCTTTGCCAAATGTCAATTGACCCTATTTGTGAGGGTTTGTTTCTGGACTGTCTCTTCCATCTATTTGATTTGTGTTTTTATCTTTTTACTAAAGTTCCCTGCCTTGATTGCTTTGATTTTATAGTAAATCCTTAAATCAGATAGTGTTATTCTTCCAATTTTGTTTTTCTCCCTCAAAATTATTTATATCTATTTTGGTTTCTTTTCCTTTACATACAAATAAAGAGTCAGCCTGTCTGTATCTACAAAAATATCTTCTGGGATTCTAATTGGAATTGCATACATTAATTGCCTAATGTTTTAATTTTATTGATAATTTAAAATATTTTATTTTATTTTGCTTTTTTGTTTTCAAGTTCATTGATTTTTGCCCTTTAGTTTTTCTTTGGTTTAATTTTCTATTTTAAAACTTTAAGGTTTGAGATCTTTATTTTTTTCTAATATGAGCATCAAATATCATAGTCTCCAAATACTATTTTACTTACATCTTAATATTTTTGATATACTCCATTTTAATTTCATTCAGTTCAGAATATTTTAAAATTTCTCTTTAGATTTCCTCTTTGAACCAGGGATTGTTCAGAAGTGTGTTGTAGGTTGTTGATTTTGGATATTTGGAATTTTCTAGATATCTTATTTTGTTGATTTCTGGTTTAATACCATTATATTAGAGAACATACTTTGTATGATTTCAGTTACATTTGTTAATGTTTGTCTTATGACCCAGAATACGATCTATCTTGATGAACATTCCATATGCTCTAGAAAATATATGTTATGCTGTTAGTGAATAGGTTGTAGTATGAATATCAATTATATCCAGTTGATAGATAGTGTTAGAGTCTTCTTTATCCACCCTGGTATTTTTTCTACTTGTTCTATTGCTTACTGAGAGAGGAGTGTTGAAGCTTTGAACTGTATTTGTGGATTTGTCTATTTCTGCTTTCAGTTTCGCCATTGTTCATCCACATATTTTGATTTCTGTTTTTAGGTGCATACACATTTATGATTTTTTTTTTTTTTTTTTTTTGGTCTTTGTCGATTGGCTCTTTAATGATTTTCTAATTTTTATCTTTATCTCTAATAATTTTTTCTTGCTCTGAAGTCTATTTTTGCAGATATTACGGTGGCTACTCCAGCTTTTGTTTGCTTGGTGGTTGCTTCTCCTATCTTTTTACACATAATCTATCAATGTATTTATATTAAAAGTGGGTTTATGGGGACAGCATATAGTTAGAGCTTGTGATTTTATCCTATTCAATAATCTGTCTTTTAATTTGTATGTTTAGGTTATTTTCATTTAATGGAATTATCATCATGTTTATATTTAGGTCTGCTATTTAATATTTCTTCTCTGTTCTTTCTAGTTTTTGTTTCTGTTTTTCCCTGTCTGCTTTCTGTTTAGATTATTTAAATATTTTTAGAAATCCATTTTAGCATACCCATTGGGGCTTTAAATATGTTGTTCTGTAGAGTTTTATGTTCTCTTTTGAACATTTGTTTCTTATTTGTATTATTTTTTTTCAATGAATGTGTATTTATTTACCCAATGAAGAAAGACAAACTATAAAAGGTAAAAAAGAAATTAAGACCTCAGAGATGGTCTCATCAGGTAAGCAAGACTCACTGTGTGTCTCTGACATCACATTGTGTACTATTTACATAACCTGTGGATATCTTCCCATATACTTTAAATGATTTCTAGATTAATTATTATGCATAATACAATGTAAAAGCCATGTGAATAGTTGTTATATTGTATTGTTTAGGGAATAATGTCAAGAGAAAAATCTATACACATTTAAGTATAAATGCAAACATTCTTTTTTCTTTCCCAATTTTTTTGATCTGTGGGTGTTTGAATCCACAGATATGTAACCCACACAAATGGGAAGAACCAACTGGACTTGTTTTCCCAGACCCCCTTGCATCCTCAGCATGGACATGTGACCTAGATCATGAGGATAGCAGCTTCGAATTGAAAGCTGGTGGTATGATGGACCTAGAACTGCCCAGAGTGCATTTGTTGACAGGTAGTAGATGTTGCAGAGACAGTCATTGCTTCTGGTTTCTAAATGCAGCATGGGCACCAGTTCTAAACTCACCATCCAGCATTCAATCAGTGGTGTTGGTTGTATGAGCTACAGTGACACAGCTATTGTAGAAGTCATTCTGAAGTGTGATTAGGGGGCACTGCTGATGGTGTGTGGCATACAAATCTGGTTCATCATCACTTCTGGAAATTCCATGAGGTACCCATATTCTTTCTTCTTCTTTTTTTAAAAATTTACTTTTTAAAAACAAAATACAAGCTTTTCCTTCTCAACAATAATGAGTAGGAGGATGTTTCTAATCCAAATCTATTTGCCTTCTATTTCTTTTCTTTAAGTGACAAATATGAATTTTATATATTTGTGCTGTACAACATGATGTTTTAATATAAGTAAACACTGTGGAAGGGCTAAAACAAGCTAACTGACATGCTCATTACATCACGTATTTATCTATTTTTTGTGTGTTGGTGAGAACAGTTAAGATCTTTTAAGTATATAATACATTGCTATTAACTATAGGTACATGTATCATGTTATCCAATAGTTCTTTTTTAAAATTCGTTTTTATTTCAGAGTATTATAGGAGTACACACCTTTTGGTTGCATAATTTGCATTTGTACGTTTGAACTTGATGTTATAAGTGTGCAGTTCACCTAGAATATGTGCATTGCACCCCTTAGGTATGAGTTTGTCCTTTTCCTTCTCCCCCCTACTAAATTTCCAGTGAGTTTCACTTCCATATGTGCACTTAACTGTTATTGGCTAGTTCCAATTTAGTATTGAGTACCTGTAGTGTTTGTTTTTCCATTCAATACTTTACTTAAAAAATGGTGTCTAGTTTCATCTAGGTAGTTACAAAAGATACTAGATCACAATTTTTTTCTTGCTGAGTAGTACTCCGTGGTATGTAAATAATACATTTTATTAACCTATTCATGTATTGATAGTCAGTTGGGTTGTTTCAGCTTATTCCTTTTAACTAAAATTTTGACTAACATCTCTAAACTTTCACCATCTCTCAAATTCCATTCCTCTCCCCAGCCGCTGCTAATTACCATTCTATTCTCTGCTCCTATGACTTCTAATTTTTAAGAATCTACATATGAGGCCTGACAATTAAGTTTGAAAATGAATCCTAGAAAAAGTACTACATATTTTATCACTGAATATCATTACAATCACCTTTGAAGTACTCCCCTTCGGAAGCTATGCACTAATAACAGCACCTAGTTCACTCTTCAAAGCAATTTTGGAACTCTTTTTCTGGAATGGCCATCAGAACTGTGGTTGTATTGTCCTTGATGTCCTAAATCAAAATGTCTTTCTTTCCAATGTTTCATTTATTTTCAGGTAAAGAAAAAAGTCATAGATCAGGTGAGTAGGAAGGGTGGCCCAATATACTTGTTTGTTTACTGGCTAAAAACTCCCTGACAGGTAGTGCTGTGTGAGGTGGTGTATTATCATGATACAAGGGCTATGAGTTGTTAGTGAAAAATTCACATTGTCTTCAGTTAAGATTTTCTGTTTCTCCATTGATGTTTACTTGCTCTACAATGCTTCTAATAGTTAGCCAATGATTTTGACACAAAATTTGACTAATTTTTACATTATTTTAATTAGTTCTGCTTGTTTCTGGTCAATATGACCTCTACATGTCCCTGATTTCACTTCAACTCTTGCCAAGTTTAACTGGGAATTTAGTGTTTGTTCAATGCTCTAATTGAAACTCCAACATTCTGAGGATGGCACCCCAAAACTAGCAATACCAATAATGAATGCCACTCAGCAAGACATGACCATATGTTGACACAAGCACAGCTCTGAGCCCTGATACACCAAGGTTGTGAAACTTTTCTGACTTGTTTGTACAGTGATGCCAACATAAGCACTTGGTGACTAGTTCCTAAACTTAATTGTCAAACCTCATATAAGTGAGATCATGAGGGATTTGTCTCTGGGTGCCTGGCTTATGTCACTTAACCCATATACTTTCAAGGTATTCATTTCTACTTAAATCACCCAAACTCAGTTTCTAAGGCTTGCAGATAAGAAAGCAGACTGATACAAAGTAGATGAAATAAATGTTGTTTGTAAGGAAAATTAACTAATTGTGCATTTACTATGCATCAAATAATGTGCTAAGCATTTTACTTGCATTATATTACTTCCTCTACTGACAACACTATGAAGTAGCTGTTATAATCCCTATTTTACAAAGAAGATAACAAAGAGCAGAGGGATTAATTTTTGTGCCCAAGGCCATGTCTACATTTGGACCTGGACTGGACCCAATAAATCTTGCTTAAATCTCTAATACTTGCAAAGAATGGACCTCCCAAATGATTTTTTAATGCCTGCCTTTAAAGATAGCATGAATAGAGTTGATTTGTCTGATCTTCTGCATGTTGGGGATGAGTCTGTGCCACTTCTAATATCAGCTCTGAGTAGAGAGTACAAGAAGCAGAAACCCATGGATAACCATACGTTTTTGCAATGATTAAAGGAGGTTCCACACTTAGAATTCAATAAAAGCACTTAGAAGTCGATGAGAACAAGCTGGAAATAGAAAACATGAAAATGAAGCAGAGATATTTCCCCCAAATAAAACCAACATAATTTTTTTCCTCTCAAACATCAAACTCTTTATCAAGGAAGGAAGTCACTCCTTTTTATGAGGCTAGAGCCCAGAAGATGCCATAACATAAACTACATTTACAAATGCTGGTAATACCAGGCAGAGACTACCTTGCTTCCACCATCTCAGGTAGGAAAGACCAGAAGACTGAGTGGTGATTCATGAAACATGGCAGAACAAATCTAGGTGACTTCTAGTTCTGATGCCTAAAATCCATCCGATGCTCTTCCATGCTCTATTTCACCTGATACTCCAAAGATCCAGAGGAGATGGAGCCACACTTAGAGGGAGTCTGAGTCCCTAGTTTGTCATGTAAAAGAAACTTATCCAGAAAAGCCTCTTAATAAGGAATATTTGTGTTGGATTATTTTATAAATGAGAAATAAAAATGTATTATATTAAAGCACTGAAATTAAGTAGTAGTTTGTTACAATGGTTAGCCTACCTTCCCTGATAATGAGGGTAGCTCCCTTCCCTTGACTATAAGGGCACCTTACTGTGAGAAGCAAAGTTAAAAAAAAAAAGACCAAAAGAAGTTCCACTCCACACAATATCAAAAATATTAAAATGTGCCACTATCCTGCATTAAATATAATTTTGTATACAAAAATGTATATAATATTCACCCTCCCCATTCATGGTTTTGCTTTGTACTATTTCAATTGTCTATGGTCAAAAAATTAAATGGAAACTTATGGAAATAAACAATTCATAAGTTTTAAATTACATGATGTACTGAGTAGTGTGATAAAATCTAATGTCCAGTATATCTGTGCTATACACGCCATCTGTATATGTGGCAACCATAGCCTTCTGTCTTATTTCATCTTTGGTTGCTAAAACAGCAAATGAAATGGTATATATCATCCAAAGCAGCATCATCAGAATGAATGATGTGTCATAACCTGTTTCTGGAGCAAGCACTCTTGACAGTTGTGAGTACTGCTCAGAGTCTATCTTTTATACCCTCCCACAGACTGTGTAATTTGAAAGAATGACATTTATTTAGCCCATGGTTCTGCACACTGGGAAGTCTAAGAGCATGGCACCAGCACCTGGTGAGGGCCACCTTGTGGAAGAGGGCAAGTGAGCAAGGGTGTGGTAGCTCAGGTCTTACTTCCTCTTATAAAAAGGTCACGAGTTCTACCATGGGGTTTCCACTTGGATGACCTTATCTAATCCTAATTACCTGCCAAAGGCCCCACATCCAGATGCCATCAACATACATATTTGGGGATTATATGTATTTGGGGAATAAGTTTCTAACATATAAAATTTGGGGAGCACATCTAAACCGTAACACCTGCCCATAACTTGGACAGCTACCTACTGATGGCATTAGCAGTTGATGATAGTGGGTGACTAGCAAGGCAATACAAAAGTCCCGCTGGAATAAGAAGATGGAAAAATTCATGAGCTTATTATCTTCCTTTAGCCAGTCAGTCTTTCTGTTACTTCCTCCTCCTCTTGGCACTCTGGTTTTAAGGGTTAAGTTCTAAGGAAAAAATCTCTCAATATAGTTTGTCTCTATTTATTTGAAAAAATGAATCTATGATCAGAGGAATTGCTTGATGGAGAGACAGCAAATGAAAGGACCTCGTTTGCTATCACAGCATAAAGATACTCTGGTGGCTGGGACTCTCTTTACCTCCTCTCTCCTTAACCTCATGGACTAGGGCCTGGACTTTAGCCCTTCACTTCTATATAGTATTGGACAGAGTAGTTGTTACTGAGGGGACATGAGCTTTCAAGCTAAAATAACTAGATATCCATGGAGTAGAATCACTATAATAGAAAGACAGAGAATGGAATGGCATGTATCAACCAAAGCAGAACCATCTGAAATGATACTCCACAGCCCATCTCTGGAGCAAGTGCTCAGGATAGCTGTGTGTGTTTCCCAGTGTCCATCTGCTGTACCCTCTCAATGCCAGTTCCCTGCCTGGATGTCTGGGGGAAGCCAAGTCTGGATATCTTGCTTCTGCTCCCCATTCCTAACTGATACCCCAACACTTTGTCTTGGATTTATTACCTTTTATGGTGCCTCTTTGCCCAGAGTAATACAAAATGTTTCTGTATTCTGTGCTAATCCCTTGGATGAATGTTACTGTCAGCCACTGCTGAGGTAGGTTCTCCTCATGTGCCCCACTTTGAGGGGAAGGTGAGGACGAGCTAGTCTCCCCCTCCTTCTTCCTACAGTTTGGCTGGCCTCAGCTCCACTCCCCTTATCCCCCAGTCTGGAGGGGTCACAGTCTTATCTGCCATGGACATGAGTTTCTTTAAATTGAGTTAATGCCAGATGAGGTAAAGGCTATTTTACACTAAATAAATATAAAACCACACAATGTCATGGTAAATGAAGGGAATTTCTCTTGCCTAAAGCAAATCTCCCCCAAATGCCAAAACTGAGCAACAGCCTATATTTATTTCTGATGACAGAAGAGCAATAAACTCAAGCCCAAGATACGGATTTCCCCTCCACTTTTCTTCTTTCTGTTTTATGTCATAGCCCTTGATTCAGAGGCTAATCTGGTAGGTGAGCCCAGAGTATCTGATCAGTTTGGTCCAAGTGTGACCAAAATAATGGTGGGTCTGTGACAAAGTACTGGAATCTGGTGTCAGTAGGTGAGCAGAAGACGGGGTGTAGGAGAAGGCATAGGGGGAGCCACATTCAGCCTTCTGGGCAGGCAGGAGGGTCGGGAGTGATAAGCAAATACACAGGCTTTGAGGATCACTGGGAGCTTCATCTCTGCTGTTTTCCATAGCTGTAGACTCTCCGAATTGTTATTCATTCTCTGAGGGACTGGTTTCTGACTGCAGAACTTAAAAGATCTCATTTGATTAGATGATGTTTCATGAATTGTTGAGATCTTTTACATGGAGAGTGGGTCACTGTGATAATAAAAAAAGTCATTTAAGGGAGACACAGAAGAGATTAGCGGCTGTATACAGTAATGAATTACAAGGGCACCCTGCTGGGCACTCTTTAAAGCTTGTCACGAATTAATTCTCAGAACCGGTGTGAGATTAGTGACATTTCCAGATAGCGTAATTTGAGGTTGATTGGGCATTTCATATCCTTTAAAAGGAGACTTTTCAAACATTAAAAAATAGAGAGGAACTTACCAAGTGAGAGCACAAAACCACCTGGCTGCTGACACGGCCGTCCAGCATTGCTCAGAATGAGCAATGTGCCTGTTTGAATTCGTTTGAGACGCAGATAGCGAGATGGCCAAGTTGTCAGCTGGCAAATTGGATAAGCATGTGATTCTGCCTCTTGGGAAGGATGACATACATTTGAGTACTTTTAAGACTTGTTTTTTAAACCATCAAGCTGGCTGGGCTGCTCAGATTGCTTAAACTGAGAAGAATCACTAAGCTATAAAGTGGCTAACTGCCCCCCACCCACTCCTGCCCTTTAGGTTATCAGCTGTGCTTTGAGCCACATGGCAGGCGAGGCTCTTGGGTGCCCAGTTGTTATGAGAGATCCTGACATCTGCACACCCGGGCTGTTCCAGACCATGGTCCTCTCTCTTCATTAACGGATGATAAGAGAGATGGCCAGGAACATTAAAGGGCAGATGCAGCTTTTGGTGCTCCTGAGCTAGAGAAAAGAAAAAAATCTGTCTTACCACTTCCTGTTGAGAATAGTATTTTCAACACATGAGCCAGAATTAAATTTCAATATTAATTTGTTAAGTCAAGCAGTTTTATGCGAATCACTCTTGCAAAGATTTTAATAGAATCAATTTTTAGAAAGGATGAATTGTTTTTTATTAAATAAGCTTTTATTTTGGAATAATTTAATATTTATAGTTGTGAAAGAATACCAAGAGTTCTTGCTAAATAACCCTCACCCAGATTTTCCTACTGGTTTCTGTCTTCTCTTGTGTTTTTTTTTTTTTTTTTTTCTTTTCATAATGTTGCCTTTCTCTCTCCCTCTCTTTTTTTTTTTTTTTTTTTTGACAGAATCTCAGTTTGTTGCCCAGGCTAGAGTGCCATAGCCTCATCCCAGCTCACAGCAACCGCAAACTCTTGGGCTCAAATGATTCTCCTGCCTCAGCCTCCCGAGTAGCTGGGACTATAGGTGCCCACCACAAGGCCTGGCTAAACTTCGCCATTTTTGAAGAGTAATGGTCAAGTATTTCATAAAATGCCCCTTGATTTGGGTTTCTAGGATGTTTTCCTCATGAAAAGGTTAGGATTATGAATTTTGGAGAAGAATAACACAGAGATTAAGAGCTAACCATGACATATCAAGGGATACAATTTGATTTACCACTGGTGATGGTAACCTTGATACTTGGTTAAGTTGGTGTCTGTCAGAACTCTTTATTGTGAAGTTACCAATTCTTCCTATATGTGTGTGTGTGTGTGTGTGTGTGTGTGTGTGTGTGTGTATATATATATATATATTTTTTTTTTTTTTTTTTTTTTAAATGTCATTAAGTTGGGAAGGGAATTAAATTTCACCTTCCAGATAGGGGAGTACCTACAAATCTTGTTTTTAATTCTATAAAGAAGGTATATCTCCTGACTAATTTATTTATTCAATTATGTATTTGTATTAGGACAAACTTACATATATTTATCTTATACTTTGAGTTATGATTCAGTATTATGCTACTTATTTTTTCATCAAATTATTCCAGCTTTAGTCATTGGAATCTTCAGGTATTCCTTTGACTAGATTCCATCATTTGGGGGTCTTTTTTTGTTTGTTTTGTTTTGTTTTAGCACTTCCTAGCTTCTTGTCACTATAACATTCTCTAGGCTCCTATTGTATATTGTTTCTTTCCCAGTCCTAGAATTAGTCATTTCTCCAAGGAACTGTGGTTTTGTTTTTGTTTTTTTTTTAATTGGAGAATAGTATTAGGAATTGCAACCTGGGCGTAAGTGTGCTTTCTGTTATTGGGTTGTCACTGCTTCTAGGCATTCAGAAGAACTGAGCTAAGAAAACTTATGCATGGAAAAAAAAAAGAAAACCTATGCATACATGGTATATATACTAGATTGTATATACACACACATCCACAATTGTTACTGCAAATGTCTCTAGCCCTATCTTGCAAGCTACCTGTGAGTTCAGACCAATGTCTGACCAATCAAATACAAAAAGATTCATTATCACCTTTCCCCCTAACTTTTTTGTGGCACTTTTCTTTGATAACAACCTAGCTCAGAAGATGAAAGATTTTGATACTTTCATATTTTTAATTGTTTTTATGTGGAAGAAGTTTGATCCTTCTGCCTTAATCTGAGCATTAACAAACATATCCAAGATCAAGTTTATCCGAAACTGCTGTCCCTGTAAGAAAATGATGATCCACACACACACCAGTGACAGGAAATACTAATGGAGTCCAGGGTGCCTTCTGAACCATCACAGGAAATGTTATATTCTGTTCAGTGGTATCTGCAGCATTATTTTGTTGTTTTTGAATTCTCTATAAAAGAGTAAACTTTCAGAGGTTGTGTGAAAATCTGTTTGACGTGGAGGAGAGCAAATGTTAGTATTGATTGAGTTTATAATTTTTAAAAACAGCTTTATTTACATAACAATAAAATGCACATATTTAATAAAGTACACATGTTTAAAGTGTAGATTTGAATATTTTTTGACATACATATACCTCTGTGCAACTCACCATGATTGTAATAATGAATATACTTTTCATTATATTCACAAAAGTGTCCTTGTGACCCTTTGTAAATGTTAGCAAGTAGGCAAATGTACAAATATAGAATCTGTGAAAAATGAGATTAATAATGTATTTGTCTGTCTTTACATGAACACCACATTGTCTTGATTATAGCCTTTATATAAAATCTGGAAATTAGGTAATGTTCTCGATTTTGTTCTTGTTTTTAAGGCTTTGACTATTTTAGGTCCTTTGAATTTTCATATGAATTTTAGAAGCAGCTCAACTTTTCCAGATAAACCTTTTTGGATTCTTACTAGGATGGATTCAAAACTAGATCAGTTTGTTTAATTTTGTTCACTTGTTTTTCATTTTATTTACTTTCTATTTTTTTATTTCAGGTTAATGGAAGGGTACAAGTAATTAGGTTACCATTTTCCATTTGTTAGGTAAAGTCCCTATTGTAGTTTTGTGCTGCACCCAAGAGGTTTGGCATGTGCCCTTACATTGTACCCCTCCCAACTTCTTTCCCCCTTCTTCATCACTTCCCCTTCCCCCAACTTAAATTGAATTGAGTTTTTCTCTTATGTGGGCATGTAATAGGTCATCAACTGGCTTCATATTACTATTGAGAACACTGGATACTGACTTCCCCATTCTTGTGATACTTTACTAAGAAGAATGTGTTTCAACTCCATCCAGGTTAATAAAAAAGATGTACAGTCTCCATCTTTTTTATGGCTGAATAGTAGTCCGTGGTATTCAATGCCAGTTTATTATTCTATTCCCAGGTTCAATTCTTAATTCTTAATTTTCTGTTTCAGTGTTTCTTCCCACATTGGTCCTATGTGTGCACTATTTTTACTAATATCAGAAATAATACCTTTTAATTTTCTCCCTTTTTCTTTCAGTATATTTGATATATATTATTGACTATAAAAAAATCAAATATACTTTTTACTTGATAAATATTGCATTTTAAAAAAAGACTTCTGAATGTGAACATTAAATTTTTCCACTAAGAGAAGGAATTATGGTTTGATTTGGTTTCAACGTTATTTTTCAAAAATACTAGTGGCAATAAAAAATATTAATGTCTTTAAAAAAAAAAAGGAATCAGTTTTCTTCTCCATTCTGAAGCTTCAATTTGACTATGACTTGAAACATATTCCCTCTAGAGCCACAATCCCCAATCTATGTCCTGTTAGGAGCTGGGCCACATAGTTGGAGGGGAGCAGTGAGCCAGTGAGCCAAGCTCCTTCTGTATTTATAGCCGCTTCCATCACTCATATTACTGCCTGAGCTCCACCTCCTATTCCCTCACTGGTGGCATTAGATTCTCAAAGGAGAGTGACCTCTACTATAAACTGTGCATGTGAGAGATCTAGGTTGCATGGTCCTTATGAGAATCTATTGCCTGATGATCTGAGGTGGAGATGTCATGCACTTGAACCATCCCCCAAACATGGCCCACCTCACCCTCAGATGTGTGGAAAATTGTCTTCCATGACTCTCAGGTGTGTAAAAAATTGTCTTCCATGAAACAGGTCCCTGATGCCAAAATGTTGGGGGACCACCACTGTAGAGAATATAAAGAAGTTCCCAGGAGTACCTGGAAAAGCAGTTGCATGTGAGTAGAGGTGACAGACACCAGTGGCTCCTGTCTTTCTTGAAGGGAGATAGAAACATTTCCAAGTGGGGACTTATTTATAAAAAGGAAGAGCTTATCTTTGCTAACTTAATATGGAAACTCTTGGTTCTATAAGAGCGATTTCTATGTGAGGTTTATGAACCTCAGAAAGATAACTTTTTACTTATACCTTTGAGGCATCCAGGACCATTGCTTTTATGAAAGACTTTAACCATTCAGCAAAGGAAGAAAATTTAAACCAATTATTATTAACTTGCAGTTGCTGGAAACCTTAGTGATCCATGGATATGCTCTAGGAGATTTGTGAAAAAACAAAAACCAAACAAACAAACAGTGCCTACTCACTGTTGACAATTTTCATCAGATTCTTGGGCCGATGAAGAAGCATTCTCTCTGCTTATAGAGCAGATATTCAAAATTGTTCAATAGACTATACAATTTAATCAACATATGTAATTCAGGCATAATTTCTAACATATCAATTTGGGAACTAAAATAATTGAATATGAATTTGGGCTTTACTGATAGGGGATTTCATTTTACGTTAACATCAGATTTATACAAGCAAGTAAAATGGAAAATAAATAAATAAATTAGACTATTTAAATAGCCAAACTATTTCCCGGCACTCAATTTTTCATGTGTAAGAGGTAAGTGACTAAAAAGAAAATTATTATTGATTAGCCAAAACAACTCCTTGCGAGTATTATGAGGTGAGGCAAATTCCATATTTTTTGTTCCTCTTATTATACAGAGTTATAGGTGGCAGAAAAAAAACGATTCAGTGCTTAGTGTAGTCGAAGTCTTTAGGGGTTATAATTTATTTCCAAGGCAGCAAGCTAGGCAGATATACATTAGAAAGACTGAGACAAAGGTGGAAGTAAAAAAGAGGTTTCCAGTTAGCTCAGAATAATAGAATATGAAAGTTTAGTCTTTTACTTCCTAACATTAGCTGATCAACGTTTCACAATAAGGGGTCTATTGGTATCATGCTCAATAGTTCAGAGCATCCTTCAGTTAATTTTTTCCAGATCTCATGGTGACCCTTTGAGGATGGAAGGCATTCAGGTCAGGAGGGAATGATTTCATTTAAGAATTCAAGGTCAAAGATTCCAAGGGCTTTAATGACAAGAAAAGGGCAAGCAGTTCTTAGAAGCAGCAGCAACACAATAGTAATTTCAGCACGATCGCCAATTCGGAAGCATTGTTCCATGGCAGAATCCACACTGCGCCCTTCTCCTTCAGCCCCTGAAGGAGGTACCTCAGGTGGCGGCTCCTTCTGATAGGGTGACCGTGGGTTTTTGTAAATGGAGAGCCCTGGGTGTTGCTGAGTGACTGGGGCCTCTTATTACAGTTCCCTGTATTCCCCTCAGAGGCGCACGTACACCACAGAGTTTGTTGTATTTTCTTTTTCTTCTGAGCATCTCAAAATATGTCAGTTGAGCAGAGTCACAGCACTAACTACCACGAGACCCCTTTGCCCCCGACATCTCCCTTTTCAATCCTATCAGGCCTGCTGACTGTTACCTGCTCCCTCTGGATGTGGAATTTCCACAACAATAATGTGATAGCTAGCATTGATGGGGCACTTACTGTGTGCATGACTTCTGATACAACAAATGTATGAAACTTGCATTATGCATACATTTTCTCTAGGAGGTAGGTTCTTTTACCACTTCCATTTTTTAGAACAACTAAGACTTGGAGGGGTATTTGCTTTGCCCAATTTAGTGATGCCAGGGTTTTGGATTCCAGGACTATTGCTTCCTTCCTGCCTGCTTTCATATCTTGCCTCCTACCCTTTCTTCTTCTCTCCTTCCCCTCCCCTATCCTCTCTTCATTCTTCCTTTCTTCTAGCTTTCTGTTATGGCAAATGTTAAACATTTAGGAAAGTAGACAGAATAATGTAAGAAACTCTCACATACCTTTTACTCAGCTTAAGTATGAGGACTTGGTCACACTCATTTCTGCTCTAGACTCATCCTCCCAGCCCCACATATTGCCTGGAAGCCAGTCTCAGGCATCCAGTGTCTCCTCTGCAAATATGACAAATGCACCTTTCGTAGAAGCTCCTGTGTCATGACTGCCTGTCCAGTTCTGCTTTCAACTGCACTTGTGGCAGAAGCTTCTGTACACTCTCTGACAGTGACAATGTCATTCCTAAAGTGTGTGCCATAGGCATTTGTACTTTCTGGCTCAGGGCCTCCTCTGAAATGTGGGAGTTATCACCACCAGAACGATCAACTCATCCAGTGGGGTATAGGAGCTGGGTGATGATGTCCCAGCCTCCCATCCTTCAGACTAACAATTCTGGGGGATTCTGTACCCTGCTTAGAGGAATGTGTAGAATCCAATGCCACCTGTCCATGTCGTGATCTCGATACCCCACACTCTGTGATTGGCTTTTGTTCTTTTTCTGTCTTACTTCCCCGGATTCTTCACTCTCGCTTCCTACAATCATCTCCCAAATAAACTACCTGAACCCAGGTCCTTGTCTTGGGCTTCACTTTCAGGAAAATGGAAGCTAAAACATTATCTCCACCCCTCTAAAATACTATCCCCACTAACCTCTATCCCCACCCTAATATGATTATCATAACAATAATAATAATAATTTCTTAATATCAAATATTAAGTCACTGTTCAGTTGTGTCATTCATATCACGAATTTAATTTGGGGTATTCATAAACATTTAAAAATATCATTGAAGTAGAATGTAATATTTAAGTAGCTTATATGTTTCTTAGATCTCTTTTCATCTATAGCTTCATTCACTCTCTTTATTAATTTTTTTTACTATCTTCCTTTAAAAAAACTTTAAAATGTGTATGTTGAAAAATCTTAATAATACAATAATAAATAATCTTAATGACAAAAAATCTCTTTTTATTATGTTAGCAGCTTCTGGGACCAATGTCTGGATCATTAATTTTTGAGAGATGGCAAATGGTGAAATTCTAATTCTATCTTTCTTCATTAATTAGCTAGGATACTTTTATAAAGAAAATCTTTCCCATATTGGCCATTTGATTACTAATATAGTTCTTACAGGAAAGGCAAGGTACCCTTGATTTTCTTATCTTATTTACCAGTTTTTAAATAACATATATCCTTGGACATCAGTTAAAATTTTTTATTTGTTATCATTAATATTATCATGCATTTAAACGTAATTGGTATATTTTTATCTATTATAATGAGAAGTATCAAAATCTAAATTATCATATATTTGATCAAGTGACATTAAGCTGGCTTCTAAGTCCTAGCTATTTTTGATGTAAATAACTAGTATGACTCTAGCTATTTTTGATGTAAATAACTAGTATGACCCTAGCTATTTTTGATGTAAAGAAACTGTTTAGTTTGACAAGGTGTTTCGGGATCAACTTGTATATTCCCTTCTCTTGATCTTGAATTAGCTCAAGGAGTCTTCATTTCCTTTATCTGGAAAGAGTATTTTGAAACTAAAATCTAGGCACATGCTCAATATTTCTAGGCCTTTTTACATCTTTTAATTGCATACAAATAGAAAATTTGTCCTATTTATTTTAAAATACATCATGAGTTCATGCTGATACTTCTTTAAACCCAGCACTAAGTATTTTTCTGTCTTACTGAATCTCCTTTCTCCTGCACCAAGAATCCCAGTTCTCAAGGACATCTGTTATGATAGAGTTAGAATGTCACATAATTGCTTATTTGCTTTATCCCACAACACATACACTAATCTTAAAATGAAAACTTCAACATCATCACTAAAAATATGATTACTGTAAACAGTTTCAGATTTAGATTTTTGGTTTTTTACATTTCTTTTTGTCCTTAGGGTTTATCCCACCTGGGATATGCATCGGCAAAGGCACCTGGGTGTTTTTGTGTATGGGAACTTGTGACAGAAGAAAGCCATCTGTCTCACCAGGAATCTGGTCCACAACTCTCACTGCTCCATTCTTTTGGAATTTCAGACCTCCTGTGTACAGTAGCAACAAACCAGAGAAGCTTAATTTGATCACTTGGTCTAAGCTGATGCCCTAGACTTTAACTCTGGCTGTGTCCCATGTAAATCTAAAGAATAACACTACAGCAGTGGCCTCTTTATCCCTTTCTTGAGTTGTTAAGAGAAGCCCAATTCAAGGAACTAAGGAAGACCTTGCATCAGAAGGTTACAGGACATATTCCTCTTCATCTGCCCTTGGAAAGGGGAAATCTCTAGCCTGACAATGAATCTGTGCCTCACACTTAGCTATTTTAATTATTGTCCATGTCCAACCTCTGGCATCAGGGAGTCTGGAAATAGCCACATGCATCAAGTGGTGAGATAGCTCCAGGCCAAGATCTAGGCCACGATCATCTCCTGTTTCTCTGTCTTGCTTATGGTTTCTGAGAGTCTGACAGTTCTGCTGAAGTGAGTGACATCCCAGAGTCCAAGAAATGAATGTAGCCATTGATCATCTGAACTCCCAGGGAGCAGGAAGTCAGAGTCACATGTGATGAAACATACCTCAAGCATTTGACAAAGAACCATGCATCTTGGTGACTCAAACTGGCAGCTTTATGGTGCAAGTGTAGGGACATTTCAGCAGTATCCCCATCCCTGCATCCACCAGTGTCCTGTCATTCATCTGTTTTGGCATCCTCATCATAGGACCTGAATAATCTCTGTAGAAGTTTATGCCACACAGCTCAGGCACTCAATGTCTGTGCAGTGTGGGGGAAAACATCAAGCCTGATTTGAGTCATGACATGTGTTAGCCAGAGCACATGATGCATGTGTGGATTTTGGAGTTGGAATTTGGCATACTTTGCCCTTCTATCTGGGCTGTCCCCTCCCATGAGTGCATGTTGGGTGCTTGCAAATGCACAGGGTCTTGCATTCTGTGACATCCTTTGTTTCCTGACCTGGCCCCATGAGACCATTCCATCCAGACTTTTCATCAGGGAGGGCTTCTGGATGACCACTGAAGTGAGGAAACCATGTCTCTAACTGCAACATAGAGCCAAGGGAAAGACCTGGACTTGCTGCCTTTCTCCTTCTCTCCTGTTTATGCTTTCATCTTGTCCTTAGATTAAGAACCCATATGGCTCTTCAGCTGCCTGTGGAGTAGAGTCCAGACAACGCCACAGCCAGGCATCTGAGACTTTCCCACCCCAACCACCTGTGAATGCCCATGTGCTCTTTCCAGGACAGCCAGAAGTGGGGGAGGGGTCTACCACCCAAGATACCCTGCTCTACCACCACATCCTCACCTTAGCCATGCTCCTTCAGAGGATGATTTAATTCCCACCCTTTTCTATTCAGCCAATCCATAGGGGTTCATTTTTCCTCCCAACCACAACATCAACAATCCATTTCATACTCCAAGAACTCACTGAGAACTCAGCCTACTGACTTGTCTTGGTATCATGTCTCTGTGTGTGTGTGTGTGTATGCATGTACCCGCACATGCACATGCACATGTATACATGTCTTAACTCCCAAATGACTCCAAATAACTTCTATGTTCTCAAAGGTCAAAAGCCATTTGTCATTGATCTTTGGAAAATCACTGAAGTTGCTAACCCTGTTTGTTGTATAATGGGATGTTAAAGAAGCCTTTACCTATTGCTTAGAAATTGACAATTAGGAGCTATAGACAAGAGCACATTTCTGTACCCCGAGTTCTGTAATGTGCTAAAAATTATTTGGAAGGCAAATGCCTCTCAGGAATTTTCACAGTGATGCTACTGTATTTACTACCTTATCTGGCATAAGAGACTGTAGCTATGAAACCATTGAGAGGTTTAGAAGATGTCAAGCTGGGGTGGGTTTCCCCTGTTCAGGGGTGAGGCCCCCTTCAGAGCCACGGAAAACTTGCCCACGAGCCACCTAAGACAGCTTATATTTGGGAGCCTTTCTTACTGATGTCAGTGGCAGTCTAGGCAGGCAACAGTTCCAATTAAATGAAAGTCTTTGTTTTTCCTCATTAGCACTTTCTTTTTTTTTTTTTTTTTCATAGTTTTATATCCCTGTAAGAGATTGCTTGCATTTGCTCTTTTCTATTTTTTTTTTTTTTAATTGTTTGGGATTCATTGAGAGTACAAAGAATTAGGTTACACTGATTGCAGTTATTAAGTAAAGTCCCTCTTATAATTGTGTCCCACCATCAAGAGGTATGCCATACACCATGAGCCCCCCATCTTCTTTCCTCGTCCCCTCTCCCTTATGCCTCATTCCCCTACCCCCCCCCCCACCTTGTGTTAGATCATCTACTGCCTTTATATTAGAATTGAGTACATTGGATTCTTGCTTCTTCATTCTTGTGATGCTTTACTAAGAAGAATGTTTTCCACCTCAAAGGTCCTTAGAAAAGGAGTGGGAAGGAAAAAGCAGAACTTATTTCCTCTCTTTCCAGGTTCTTCTGGCCACAGCGATGTCTGAATTTGGGGAAGAAAAGAAGTGAAGTGAGATTAAATTGGGAAGGAGATTGAGGATTTAAATTGAGCCTGGCAAGTTACTGAGCAAGTCCAAGATACAAATAGGGGAAGAAAGAGAGATTTGAAAGAGCATCATTCAATACAACAGGGTGTTTCAACTCCATTGAGTACATTTTCTGTTTGTTTGTCTTTGTCTTTTGTTTTTTATTATTTTCTTCCTTCCTCCCTCCCTTGCTTCCTTCCTCCCTCCCTTCTTTCCTTCCTTTCTTCTCCCTCTCCCCCCTTTGTCCTCTTCTCCTCTTCCTCTTCCTCCTCCTCCTCCTCCTTTTTCTATTTATTTATTTATTTATTTATTTATTTATTTATTTATTTATTTATAGACAGAGTCTTACTATGTCACCCGCGGTAGAGTGCCATAGCATTATAGCTCACAGAAACCTGCAACTCTTGGGCTTAAGTGATTCTCTTTCCTCAGCCTCCCAAGTAGCTGGGACTACAGGTGCCCCTCACTATTTTTTGGTTGTAGTTGTCATTGTTGTTTGGTAATCCCAGGCTGGATTTGAACCCACCAGCTCTGATGTATGTGGCTGGCACCCTAGCCATGAGCTACAGGCACTGAGCCCTTCTTCTTCTCCTTCTTCCTCTTATTCTTCCTCCTTCTCTTCCTCCTCCTCCTCCTCCTCCTTCTTTCTCTTCCTCTTCGCCTTCTCCTCATCCTCCTCCTTCTCCTCTCTCTCTTTATTTTGTTTTTGAGATAGGGTCTTGCTGTGTTGCACAGACTAGAGTACAGGAGTGTGATCATAGTTTACAGAAACTTCAAACTCCTGGTTCAAGTGATCTTCCCAGCTCAGCCTTCTGAGTAGCTAGTAGTTAGGACTATAAGTGTGAGCCACCACCCTTGCCTAATCAAAAAAATATGTAGAGATGGGAGTCCCACTATGTTGCCTAGGCTGGTCTTGCATTCTTGGGTTCAAGCAATCCTCCTACCTCAGCCTCTGAAAATACTAGGATTGCAGGTGTGAGCTACCATGCCTGGCTCAAATATGTTTTTAGTAAGTATGTTCTATTGAATATACAACACTGATAAAATTAACTTAGTTAGAATGTCCTTGATCCTAATCTCTCCCTTTCTCCTTTCCTCATGGATGGTGGGAGTGGAATAGTGCTAGATTCCACTTAAGTAATGGGGGGGTGGGGCTAAGCACCACTTGAAGAGCCCTCCAGTGAAGAGCACTGAATGAAAAGACACCTTCAAGGTGACCTTTACCAATTCTGCTCCAAGATATCTCAGATGCACCTTTAGGGCCCTAAGGGCTATGGCGGTAGGATAGCAGGGTGCCATGTGTGTGTGGCTCCTGGCCTCTACTAAAAATAATTAAAATCCATTGATGTAACTTTTTTTCTAACCCTATTACACACTACCTGTCCATGGACTTCTGGACCCCAAGAGGAGGACAAAAACAGTGGAAAACTGGCAACTGGTTGTGTGTGTCCAATCGACCTAATCCCGCCAGCAGCCATAAGTACAAGCAGCACCGAGACTGCAAACTGGAAAGGCCTTACCTGTGAACTGTTTTGGTATTTTTGGACTTGGCTCAGTTGAACTGCCTTGGGGAGAGATTGAGCAGGAGTGCAGAGAAATTTGGGCATTGTCTAGGGCCCCAGACTGAGCTGCTGAGCCGGATGGAGCTAATAGTGTTTGGCTGTGGGCTACAGGGAGCCATTGTGAGAGAACTGCCCCAGCAAGCTCCGCCCTCAGGGTCACAGAGCAAGGATCCGGCAGGAGCTAGTAACCTATTAACTGAGCAGCCTAAAGGTGAGGACTGAGCTGCCTTATAGCCTTAACCCTTAGGGGCAGAGTGAGACCAGTTTTGGCACACTGGAGCCTCGGGCTGTTGCCCTGAGTAGAGTGCCATGACTTGGCGCTGCCCAGACCTCCATAAGAGCTGCACTGTGACCCCCAACCCACGACCTGTACCCACCAGTCCTCTGTATGCCCTGACCAGGAACTGCAGGAGCCAGAAAAGCCTGCATCCTCTTCTGTACCCTCCCTCCCTCCACAATGGCATGCTCGTCTGGCCAAGGACTCTGGTAGACACGTGTCCTGCAGAACCCTCCCTGCCTCTGTGCAGAGCCCTTCTCCTGGCCAGAGACTGCTGGAGCCTTGGGCTCTATGTGCCAAAGTCACTGGGTGCCAGACACTCTCAGAACCATGCGCACCACCTCCTGACCTGTTGCTGGATCCAGGTGTGTCACACACTGGAGCTGCTTCTACAACCAGAACTTTCTAGCTAGAGCTGTGCAGTGACCCCTGACCAGTGACCCACACCCACTGGGCCTCCACATTCCCTGACCAGGAACTGCGGGAGCCATGCAACCCTGCATCCTTCCTCCTGTGTCCTCCAAGCCTCCACACTAGCTCGTTCATCTGGCCAGGGACCCTGGTAGCTGCATGCCCTCTGGAGCCCTTCCTGCCTCTGTGCAGAGCCCTTCTCCTGGCCAGAGACTGCTGGAGCCTTGGGTTCTCTATGCCAAAGTCATTGGGCACCAGGCACTCCCAGAACCGTGTGCACCACACCCAGCCCTGTTGCTAGATCTGGGCGTGTCACACACCGGAGCTGCTTCTACAACCAGAACTTTCTAGCTAGAGAAGCCCCAGAGGAACTACACAGGGTCACTCCCTACAAAGATCCAGCAATAATAGAGTGATCCCGCTAGGGTCTAATCTTGGAGAGATACCTCCCCAACTCTGAGGATGCCCAGAGGCAACAGTGAAAAACAATCATGAGGCAAAATCAACAGAAAAACTCTGGCAATATGAATAGTCAGAGTAGATCAACTCCCCCAAGGATCAAGGGGGAAGACACAGCACAAGATCCCATGAACAAACAAATAGCTGAGATCTCAGAAATCTAATTCAGAATCTAGATAGCAAATAAGATCGAATAAGAATACCAAGCAGTAACCCAAAAGATATCTCAAGAATTCAAAGACCAAATGACCAAAGATTTAGACACATTAAAACAAGAAGTTGCAGCCCTCAAAAATCTGAGAAACAGTAGAATCCCTCAGTAACAGAATGGAGCAAGCAGAAGAAAAGATTTCTGACATTGAAGACAAAGCTTTCAAATGCTCCCAAACTCTCAAAGAAGAAGAGAAATGGAGGGCAAAAACAGACCACTCTCACAGAGAGCTCTGGGATAATTCAAAGAAAACCAATATTCGTCTTATAGGGATCCCCAAAAGCAAAGAAGTTGCTTCAAAAGGCACAGAGTCTCTTCTCCATGAGATTTTACATTGAAGGCAAAGCTTTCAAACGCTCCCAAACTCTCAGAGAGGAAGAGAAATGGAGGGCAAAAACAGATCACTCTCTGAGAGCTCTGGGATAATTCGAAGAAAACCAATATTCATCTTATAGATATTCCTGAAAGTGACGAAGTGGCTTCACAAGGCACAGAGTCTCTTCTCCATGATATTATGAAGGAGAACTTTCCAGACATGCCAAGAGATTCAGAAATTCAGATAGCAGACAGTTTCAGAACTCCAGCACGAGTCAACCCAAATAAGACATCCCCTAGACACATCATAACCAACTTCACTAAAGTTAATTTGAAGGAGAAAATTCTGAAAGCAGCCAGATGAAAGAAAACTATCACCTACAAGGGCAACAATATTAGAATAACTGCAGATCTGTCTGCTGAAACCTTTCAAGCTAGAAGAGGATGGACATCGACTTTTGATCTTCTAAAACAAAATAACTTTCAACCCAGGATTGTGTACACAGCTAAACTGAATTTTATTTATGACGGAGAAATTAAATATTTTAATGACATTCACATGTTGAATAAATTTGCCATAACTAAACCAGCTCTCCAGGATAGTCTCAGACCTATCCTCCATAAAGACCAGCATAATCCTCCATCACAAAACTAAACACACTGAGAACATTTTGACCAAATTCCAACTTTCACAGTTACAAAAGGATTAAAAATGTCCACCGGACTCTCAAAAGGCTTATCAATATTCTCAATTAATGTGAATGGTTTAAATTGTCCTCTAAAGTGGCACAGGTTGGCTGACTGAATACAAAAACTCAAGCCAGATATCTGGTGCATACAAGAATTGCATCTTATTTTAAAAGACAAATATAGACTCAAGGTGAAGGGATGGTCATCTATACTCCAGGCAAATGGAAAGCAGAAAAAAGCAGGCAATGCAATCCTATTTGCAGACATAATATGCTTTAAACCAACTAAAATAAGGAAGGATAAAGATGGACACTTCATATTTCTTAAAGGTAATACTAAATATGATGAGATTTAAATTATTAATATTTATGCACCCAACCAGAACACACCTCAGTTTATAAAAGAAACTCTAACAGACATGAGCAACTTGATTTCCTCCAGTTCCATAGTAGTTTGAGATTTTAACACCCCTTTATCAGTGCTGGATAGATCCTCCAAAAAGGAGCTAGGCAAAGAAACTTTAGAATTAAACTTAACCATTCAACATCTGGACATAACAGACGTCTACAGAACATTTCATCCCAACAAAACTGAATACACAGTCTTCTCATCAGCCCACGGAACATACTCCAAAATCGACCATATCCTAGGCCACAAATCTAACCTCAGCAAATTAAAAAAAATAGAAATTATTCCTTGCATCTTCTCAGACCATCATGGAATAAAAGTTGAACTCAATAACAACAGGAACCTACATACCCATACAAAAACGTGGAAGTTAAACAACCTTATGCTGAAGGATACATGGGTTATAGACAAGATTAAGAAGGAAATCACCAAATATTTGGAACAAAACAACAATCAAGACACGAACTACCAGAACCTCTGGGATATTGTAAAGGCAGTCCTAAGAGGGAAATTTATAGCACTGCTAGCCTTCCTCAAGAAAACGGAAAGAGAGGAAGTTCATAACCTAATGGAACATCTCCAGCAACTGGAGAAAGAAGAACACTTCAACCCCAAACCCAGCAGAAGAAAAGAAATAACCAAAATCAGAGCAGAATTAAATAAAATTGAAAACAAAAGAACTATACAACAGATCAATAAATCCAAAAGCTGGTTCTTTGAAAAGATCAATAAAATAGATAAAC